>VDFB02057667.1:0-17210 GCA_007258455.2 Sequoia sempervirens
CAAAATACACAGAAATTGGATACCAGTTGTTAGGGTTTAGGAAAATTAGAGCAATAAACATTAACAATTATATGTAGATTAAATAACCTAGAAATAACAATGAAGAATAACACAAAAGAGATCAACATAGAAATTTAACATGGTTCACCCAATATGGGCTACATTCACAAAAAATCAGCCACCCAATAATTTTATTATCGAGTGCAAAGCATATTACAATCTCACGAATTACACACTCCACAACTTACATTCCAACCACTTATAACAAGATTTTTGGAATCTTCCAAAATTAGGGTTTTACAAAGTCATTTTCTCATTTGATGTGTTAGTGAGAAAAAAATCTTCACATGTTAAAGGAAATTTTTTTTGGGGGTTGCACCCCAATACCCCTGCTATCAGGGGTTGTCGTCTCCGAACCCCTATTGTTGGGGGCTATCGCCCCTGAACCCCCGCTCGGGCTCAACCCGACCTCAAACCCTGGTGAGGATACGTTATGAGTGTACAAAATTTGCATGATCGGTCATCACATACCAATAGAGGACTAAAGTCATACACATCACTCATGGGACACATGGCTCTACTAGAAAGCAAGTTATATTATGCTAGGTGGCCATGTTAAAAGGTGTTCATGACTCACTTAATAAAAAAGTTTGATATTTGTTAGGTGAATCATAAACTGGGAGACACATGGGCTAGTGAAGTCCATTATTCACTAGGTGAGCCCCCAAGACAAGGTAAAATGAGAGACACACACTAGGTCTACAAGGTGTACCCGACCATACCAAGAGTCTTACTCCCTAATAACCTTGATAAGGTGCCACAAGATGAAATACTAATGCTACACTAAATTCAACTCCCATGAACAAAGTGGAGCGAAAAAATGCCAATGTATGCCCCACTTTAAAGAAATTGTAAAACACCATGCTGTGAGCAATTACTTTAAAGTAGAAAATGAAAAATGTCATGCAACAAAGGATCACAAGAGCTTATTTGGAAATCCCTATTCAAAAGATATATTTACAAATTGTGTAAAGGGGGAAATTGATAAGCATAAGGAAATCAAAATGGATGAATTAAAATAATATAATTCAAACAAAAGATTAAGATTCATACCCATTACTCATGAAATGAATGCTATGAGATTACTTAATTCAATGAACTAAAGCAATGCAATCAAAGAAGATATAAAGAATTCAATTAACTAATATCATTACCTATCTCATAGCGAAGTGTATTTGTAAATGATGTTGGATTGTTGTATCCATGCGAAGCCTCCATTTATGCGATGCAAAAGCTCCAATGTATGTGCATGGTGATCGAAGATGTGTGTAAAACCTTCAAAGAAATCGATTGTCAGTTCAACATTACTTCATTGCACAAAAGATGTCAATTCTTTGATCATTTTTGAGGATGAAGAAGATTGTTATATAGATTTTGTGTTTTGAAATGAACATGCAAGATCGCGTAGTAGAATATCCTGATCGACGATTGAAAGATGCTGAGAAGATTTAGAGTGCTCAGTTAGCTCCTGTGATCAAATTAATTAAGGATGTTGATTGATCAATAAGAGGAAATAGATTGCCTAATCAGTGGAATTGAGGAAATATTGTTGATCCTTCAGTGGGATTGAAGAATAGATGAATCAGTTAGGAAATAGATGGATTAGTAAAGAAATAAATGAATCCATCAACCAATTAGAGTGAGCAATCGGGGGATGGTAATTTTCTCAATCATGAAAGTGGGTGAGGGTTTAATTAATTGAATAAATTAATTAATATTTTTGAGTTGAAAATGCAATTCATGTTTGACTTTTACAAAAAAAGTTGTATTTGTTTGTTTTGACCTTTTTGGATGATGTTTTGAATAATTTATTTAATTATTCTAGTTTAGGGGAAAGTGATTTAATTAAACTATAAGTGGTAATAATTTAATTAATTTGGGGGAATAGGGTAAATTAGTGACATAATTAAATAATTGATGTTATTTAATTCATCAGGAGGAATAAAGTTAGATTAGGACCTTATTAAATAAATGAAATTTATTTAATTAGTCAAAAATGATGAATAAGTGAATTAATTAAATAATGTAATATTATTCAATTAATAGAGAAAATTAGGGGTTTTGATGTAATTGATGTGAAATGTAGTGATATTAGGTGATAATGATGTCAATGATGAGAAAATATCATTTAGGATGTGCAATAAATGTTAGGTCATTTCTACATCTCTACACAAATAAAGCTACAAAATGTAAGGGGTTTCCCCCAAACACAATGCAATAAACAACATGGAAAGGTATACTGAGGGATCCATGGATATGGGGTCAGTATGCATATTTTCTATAGTGATATAATAGAGCTCAATTGACATCATTCCCCAAATACTCGTGGAACAATGAACACAATGGAGGAATGACACATAGAGAGAGAGAAAAAAAAGAAACTTTTGGGTGAACATGGAAGAGACCTAAATGTTTGAATGCTTTGCATTGTCCCCAAAAGGAAAACAAAAAACAAAGAGGTCAAAGAAAAAGTTTATAAAATATAGAAGAATGAAGATAAAAATAGAGGAATGTCACGACATGTTTGTTTTCTTTGTATCATTGCACCAATGGATCAATAAGAATTATCCAAAGAAAACTCACAAACACAAAGACACACCAAGTAGTACAACATAGGAGATCACATCACACACAATAAAATATAGAGAACATAGAAGACAAACATAAAAGATTACCACACAAGTGAGCTAACGTAAAGTAGGTTGTTCACATCGTAATATTTCTCTTCATATAGGGAAGGAAAAAAACTAGCTAAAGGGACTACAACAAGTGTCGTATTAGGAGCATCTCTAGGTGCAACATGCGGTGGGTCAGTCTCATCAAGAGGATCATCATGGTTTCCCCCATCTAAATTCATTTGATTTGAAATTAAAATATTAAGCTCATTATGCACCTCCTCATCAATTTTAGCAATCTCATCATCAATATCCAAATTGATCACAATGGGAGGTTCTATGACGATTGCATTTCAATTTTCTTGTTTGATTTCTTCTTTTAGTTTTATGTCTTGTTTTGGTGAAAGTTGGATTTCTTCGAGTTTTTTCCATAGGTGTTGGATTATCATGCATTGTTTTGTTCTTTTCTTCCAAGTGGTAGGAAATAGCACGATGTATACGCCTATGATCTTTAGCATTTCTATTTCTTTTTGCATGATTTTCAAGTTGTGATGGGGTAGGAACGGGTTTATCAACCATAGGTTTTGTTTCTTCCTATAAGAGAGGAATTGAAGAAACCACTGGGGGTTGGGAAACCACTGTCTCTTTAGGTCTATACACTTGTTTTATCTTTAGAAGCACAAAGGGAATCATCTTATTGTCTCTTGATCTCTTATAGGAGACAGGTGGAGGGACTGTAGTATATTTATCTTGGTTACTCGAAAGGATTTTTATAATAGGTTCACCCATAATGGGTTGGGGAGAAGGAACAACCATGGACCTATCACACTCAAGAATATTCTAACAGATAACTCTACTATAAACTTTGCCTTGAAATTTTGATATGACTTGAAAAATAAATCTTCACGAGGCTTATAGGTTCCATAAGTTGGGGCCAAAAGAAATCCAATGAAAAAGGGGGATGAACCCATTTTAATGTTTAGTGTTTAAACCTAGGGTTCTTTTTAGGGTCCTTTTTCCAAGTTGCATTAGAAGGTGGATCAACAAGATGAATAGATTTACTATCAACCCAAAAGGGTGAGCCAATTAGACCTGGATTCACTTTCTTAGGGCCTAGAAAATGGATAGGAAATGATTAGGAGTGATTAACCTAATTGAGCTATATGAGCTAATATGAAAAATGCAATAAATTGGAAATACATAGACTAAAAATATAAATTGCAGGTGGATTTTGGGAAGGAAGATTGATGTGTACCTATCACTAAAAGCTAGATTTGGCATGTGCAGAGGGACACAATCACCTAGGGGCATATGGGTCCTTGGTAGGGGGTCCTAAAACTGATTTTGTACTCCTCTGATGCTAGATTTTACTTTCTTTTTTCCCAGTTGTAAACTTGTCAAAATGTCGTCAATGAATTTTGTAATTGAGTTTTCATGGCTTGACAAGATATATGACAAAAAATGCAATAACATGAAGAATTTTCCTTCAAGATTCCTTCAATCCTCTTCAAACCTCTAACCTGCACATTCAAAAAGAGGAGAAATGTTGGGCCATTTTAGGGGCTTTCCTTAGTAAATCCTCATGTTAGTGTTTCCACTTCCACAATGGCAATGCCAATGATAGAAGTGATAATTGAAAGGAAGGAATGATGAATGAACACAATATTGCAACTCACCACCCTTCAATGGATTCCTTGAAGGATTAAAGTCATACACATCACCTCAAGGATCTTGGATCTTGCTTGATAGATTTTATTGAATGCTTGAATGCTTGGAGACCTACAAAAATGTTAGCCTTCACAAGACAATAACATGAACACACATAGAATAAATGACATGATGTTGGATCTTGAATTACTGCAATAAAATATAACATGCTACTCTTGACTTGATCTTGACAATAATTTTTTCTCTTGATGTTCACGTCTAGCCTAATAGTGTCACTTAGATTTTAAATGGTGAAACAACTAAGTATTTATATGCAATTGTTTTAATTTCCCAAAATTTAAATTCCAAAATCCAACAATTGAAATTTGAATTCTAAATTTTAAAGTACCACCAACAACATATTAAAGTTGGTCCCTGACAAGATAGGGGGACCCATACACCCATGGTCATATGGATCCTAGCCCTATTTTCTAGAACATTAAGTGTCAGGATCATAACATTAATTATTTGCATTTATTTAAAGCTTGTAACTTTGTTAGAAAATGATAAAAATAGGCTTTGGAATGTATCATTTAGAGAATTAGAGACTTAATTAGGTCCAATAATTTAGGGGAGCCAAAACATAGTGTGAAATTGTTAAGGGTGATAATTTTTTACACTATAGTATTGCAATAGTCCTTTATGCATCCCATGGAGTTATAATATGCTCACTTTGATTGGTCACATATTTTCAAGGATTTATTTTTAAGACCCCCCTTTTCATTCACCATCCCCGACATGCCTAACCCCCTCCAATGAGGTTAGTACCTAGTTATTGTTATTAATAGTAGGAGATAATTTTGTGGTGATTTTTAGTAAGAAAAGTGGGTCACATATCAAAATTTTGAGCTCAAGAAATTCTTAGGAGTTATATTTATACCCCAGTGACAATAATAGCAAAATGATTAGAGGTTATATAGAGTAAAATAACACAATGTAGTAATAAACTAGAACCATAATCATAAACCATATGTAGTAACATATCAAATTAAATAGTCATAAATATTGCCTCTATATAATATATTCATATAATTTGATACAACATTATTTGATCTCAATATACTTCCTTATCTTCTTATAGCTATCTTATTTTCTATTCTATTTCTCTTCCTTTTGTTTCTTACATATATCTTAAATTTATAACTATATTTGGTACTTAGGATGTGACCCTTACAATATAAAGCTAATGTTATTAGCCTTAGTCAACCTTGTGCTCCACATTCCTTTTGTAACAACTTACGATAAGCTTTTGTTGCTCTATTTTGATTTTCTCCATGACCCTTCTAATAGTGATGAGTTATCTCAAGAAGATGTTGATGGATGAAAGCAAGTATATATGATTCTCTTGTTCCTATTATTCCTTCAGTTTTCATGACTAATTGAAAAGGACTTTTAAATTCATAGTAGTGTATACTAAGTGCTCATTTTTTAGCACCTAATGTTCCATGTGCCATATTTAGGTGTTGTATAATTTGGTATGAGTAACCCATTATATTTTATATTAATCCTCTGAATTTTATTAGATCTATAGTTGTGTATTCTTCTCCTTAATATTCATTATTCTATAGTGGTTTTTGATCAATATTACTTCTACTCAACATATCTATTTCAATTAATTTCATATATTTTTGTAATGTAGCTTAGAAATTATTTACCAGTCATGTTCTATTAAATAGATTGACCATCCTCATGTTTATAATAACTAGCATTTTAAATCTGATTTAGAATAATCCTTCTCTTCAAAAGTCAAGGATTGTAGATGAGTGTTTCCTAATTTGATCTTATTGTATGATCATCAATTATAATATCTATAATTATATATCATGAAATGGATTGTAAAGCAATAACTCTCGCCAATAAAAAATGATTTTATGTACACCCAATTACCACGCATATATGGTAGTAAAACTATAGGATTATCTCAAAGTAGATGTTAAAATTATTTCCTCCCAATTTTTTATTTATTTTTCACAGGATTATTTTCTCAAGATCTAGTTATGTGAATAGGTGAAACACTTTCAATAGCATGTGACATGTTTACTTAACTATCAATAAAATATATAATGTGTTTGTTATGGTTGTATGTTTTCATTTTTGGTACCCATTTTTAAAACTCTCATAAAATATTCAAATTGAGAAATACATAATAATTTTTACCAATAAAAGATCTAACAGCATATGAAATATTATTTTAGGAACCTAAAATTGGCACACCATCAATTGCTTGATTATTTGTAAATTTTACCTATAATTGATTGAATAATAACACTATTTATTTGATTAATTATCCAGTTTTTATCCCCTTATTAATTAAATAATATATTTTATTATTTAATTAATAAAGTGACTATTCATCACGATTCACTTGATCACTTTTCTATCCTAGAATCACTTAATCATCCTTCATCTATAGTACACCTTAGGTAAATAAATATGAATATTTTTTTACCTAAGTCCCTTATCCCCTTTCTAAATAATTCCTATTTATTTAATTTCCATTTTACATCCACTTTCCATTAGTCCTTTGAAATTAATTAACTCACTAACCCCTCACTTGAACATTCATAATCTTAGTCAAACCCCCCAAATATTGCACATTCCCACATGTGTAAAAGGGTATGGAATTTTGTATGCAAGGTACAACCCATTTATACACATGGCATGGCCTTGATACCATGTTACATGTGTCAAAGGAATTACACAACCCCTGGGTACTACCAGGTACCCTTTTAATTCTAACCATCCAATTCTTCTAAGAACCATCCACCATATATTATCTTCCAATATTAGAATTCTCTCCATTAACCAACCAAATGAGGAAACTTTTCCTCCTCTCATCTCTCCAAGGGTCTAAAAAAATAATCCCTTGATCCTTAATTTTAATCCTAGCCATCCAAAATTAAAGCCAAAAATCTATAAATAAGATTACATCCTAAGCCATTTTAATCTTTGTGACTTATGCAACCTTATGTTGCTGGTGAAGGCACTCACACACAACCAAATAAACTATCTTTAAGCACAAAAAACATATGAATTTGTGCATAAAGAGTTGGTGTTGGTGATATTTTATTATGTTTTCATCAATGGTTTCTATTTGTTTTACTTCATTTTGAGTGTCGCATTGGATTGTGAGTAGATGGTTTATAATTAGCTTATTTGCATGCTCCAATTTTTATGTACATAGTTGCATATGCCCCAATTTTCCTCTTTGAATAAGTGTTTTAGTTGTAAGTGTCCTATATGAGCTCTAACTACTAATTTATCAAGGGTTTTAAAGTTTGTAAGTCATGTCAACATTTGATGATATGTTGTAAGCTCTTCTCAGCTTTTATTGCATAATTAGCTATGTAGCTGATTATGACATGTTTATAAAGAATGATTTGTCAATCAACATTTACTACACACTACTTGTAGTGTGTTGTGATTATTTTATTTAATCAATCATCATTTTTTGTGTTCTCATGTTTTTGATCTCCTATGTATAGGTCTTGAAATAGTTATGATCTCTTCATATCCAAATGACTAGGTTGTCTTGTACCTATAAACAACATTAACTTTTCTTTAATTTTTGTGTGTATGAAAATATGCCTATTATAAAGGAATCCAAACACAATCAATAAAACATTATATCAAAGAAACTAAAAGAAGATTTAAACAAACTCTTTGTGACAGATTTCTTTGAAGTTGTCTTATTGCTCTCTATCTCCAGCGTTTCATTGCTTCAAGTTGCTCTCAGATTTTGTATGCCAAGCTCAACAAAATGGACTACTAGAGAATGAGATTTAAATATGCATACTATGCTAAAATGCAAGATTATGCTATTTTTGTGATAAAATTATTGCTAAGATATGGATATTGATAAAGATGTTGAAGATGCAAGAGTGCTAGCGTAATTGTGTCTGTGTGCGTGTCTAACCAATGCTTGAGTTTGCACCAATATTTAAAGAGCTTTCGAAAGAATTCGATTGGCTGAGTTGATCGACGGTTGAGATCAAGCTTGTCAAGATGAATGGTGAGAGATTTTTGAAAGGTGAGAGAGAAATGGAATGTTTCCTTCTACACAAATTTTCTCTTTCAAATCTAAGGGAAAGTTGCCATTTGAGAAGTGATTAAGAGATAAGTGTCATAATTAAATAAATAAATTTATTTAATTACATGTGACGGTGAATTTAGAAGTTTCCATAATTAAATATTTAATATCTAATTATGTGTGAGAAGATGATAAAAAAGCTTTTAATTAAATATATAAAATACTTAATTAAATATTTAGAATATTTAATTAAATGTGAAGTGAAGAATTAGAAAGTGTTTAATTAAATATTTAGAATATTTAATTAAATGTGGAATGAAGAATTAGAAAGTGTTTAATTAAATATTTAGAATATTTAATTAAATGTGGAATGAAGAATTAGAAAGTGTTTAATTAAATATTTAGAATATTTAATTAAATGTGAAATGAAGAATTAGAAAGTGTTTAATTAAATATTTAGAATATTTAATTAAATGTGAAAAAGGTATTTAGAGGAATATCATTTGAATTTAAAATTCAAACTTATGATAATTAATATAAATAAATTATAAAAATCTATTTAATTAATTAAGAGGAATATGGAAGATGGTAATAATTAAATAAAGTTATTTATTTAATTAAGGTAGAAGAATTTACAAAAGTGAACAATATAAATAAATAATTAAATTTATTTATATGTAGATGACTTTAGGGGATTAATTAAACAATTTATATTTAATTAATTGACAAGCTTGATTAACCATGACCATTTTTAGACGTATACATTTTGCCCCTCTTTGAAGTGATGTGTGAAACATATTGCTTCAAAGAAAATAAAATTATTTTTGCCCCTGATATGTTTTTTATGCTGATGCTGATGATCCCCCCATGAGAGGTAAATCATGGATGATGATGTTCTGTTGAGGAGTTAGTGACTTAGCTCCTAATAAGTGATGTAAAAGATGCCCCAAGTGAAAAATATTAAGTGAAAAGAATAAAATGCCACCAAAAACCCACATTAATTGACCTATATAAGGTAAAAGGGGTGAAAGTGGAAGTCATTTTCACTCTTTTGCTACAGTGATTTGGATGCTCTGACAGTGACATAGTGAGATGCCGATCCCATTTCACATGCATAAATTCAAGCAGCCTCGTTGATTTCAAAGACTAGTCACGTATGGACCACCGGTGAGTCGATTAAACTCTGTATGCTTTGAAATTTTGTGATTTTGATCAATTTTTTTTACATTTTTCGTGTAGTTTTATGTTTTAAAATTCTGTTTTAGCACATTTGTGAAATTTTCTGTAGCACATATAGGGTGTTCTTTAGCGCATCTAGGTGTAGGGAAAATTTCCTATTTTCTAGCGCATATGAAATGTAGATTAGCACTTTTAGGTCAGAAACCCGGCTACAAACTTTAGCGCATCCAGGGCACAGAGTCGGGCATTTAGGGATTAGCGCATGTAGGGTATGAAGTTGCACATTTGTTGGGTATCCTTGTGCATATAGGGGTTGAGTGCTTATAGGGGAAGGTTTAGCACTTTTAGGGTGCAAAACTGCGCATACGTGGTTTTAGCGCTTTTGAGGTAAACTATAGCACTTATGCGTTTTAGCGCATCTGAGGCGCAGATTAACGCATCTAGGAAATTACTGACAGAATGGATTTGCGATGAAAAATGATGGTCTACATTGCTTCCTTGGTCAATAGATAGGACATTTATTTTTCCATCATGCTGATATGGATAGAAATGATAGAACATCTGATGATTAACTGATAACTTTTCTTTTCCGAATAGAAAACAAAGAGTAGATAACTAATAACTTTGTTTCCCAAAAATGAAAAACAATGAGTAGATGGATTGAGGGTTGTCTAATAATTTTTCTTCATATGAATGAAAAACAAAGAGTAGATTGATTGATTGTTTGATAAATTTGCATCATATGAATGAAAAACAAAGAGTAGATTGCTTGATATGACTTCAAATAAATTTGTTTTATGTGATAGAAAATCAAATAGTAGATGATGGTTTTGAAACATATTTGCATGCATGACTGAAGTAAAAATACGAACATGATTTGATCATTGTTAAATTTTCTTTCCTGAAAAAGAAACCAAATAGTAAATGATGATAGAGTAGCTTGATTTGATATTCAAATAGATAGATGTAGTAATGATTGCATGATCTGATTAATTGTATGATATGGGTCACTTGATATGGGTCACTTGATAGATAGAGCACATGATATGAGTCATTGTTATGAGTCTGATTAATTGTCCCTTGTGATGACAAAAAAAAAAGGATATTTTTGATAACCTCTAGATTAGAGAGCGGTTCTCGATATGTTGGGATTGGATAGGAGAGTTGACTCTAGCAGAGGTACAGTGGATAGGTGCCTATGGATTGGGATCCCTGTTGACCATCCTGCGAGGGATTCGAGTCAATAGGGGACTGTTGATTGCACTGGCAGAGAGGTGACATTCAGATCATAACACTTTCATTTTCTGACTGGTGAGATGACTATGACGCCTGAGGATGTGTATAGGATTCTAGGGATTCCTATGGTAGGTGCCCTTGCGATCTATGACCACAAGGAGATAGGAGGGACGGAGGCACTAAGGAGGATTTTCGGTGATATGGCGAAAGCCGGATATTGGGTGTCGTGGGCGGATTTCAGTAGATATCCAACTCTAGTTGTTGTGTTGGTGGCATTCATTGGAGGCTTCCTTAGACCGGATCATCGGTTAAAGGGATTCTCAATTGGATGGGGTAGGATGCTGGAGTGGATGGTGATGCAGCCATAGAGGTATTCCTGGGGAGCTATATTTTGGCCCACTTATATCATAATCTACATCAGGTGGTGTATTGATGGTCGACGAGTTTGGCCAGCGGTGTGACTTTGCTCTAGATCTGGGCCTGGGAGCATATTGTGATTACGAGGCCAGAGTGTGCTAGAGCTAGGCCACTAGGTAGGCCCTATGTATATGTGTATTTAGGTGCACTTTTCCAGCCCAAGCTGGGAAAGTTGGAGTACTAGCGGCGCGTGTTGTATGATGTGGATTTAGTGATATGGAGGCCATACATAGATTGTGAGCCGTGGGACACAGATCATTTGGAGATTCCCTTTGTCTGCATACCTCGATATCTGATAGGGTAGACCCCATTTATTATTGAGAGATTTTTGGCTTTGCGAGTTCAGAGGTAGTATGGGTATACATAGGGGATGCCACAGGGCGTTGCTCATTATGGGCAGCGCAAGGATGATGTGGGATGGGGACGATGTATTTCCTACTAGGTGGCCTATACAGAGTATTCTGGCTTACAGTATGAGGTATGGGCATATAGGCTAGAGGTGGTAGACGTTGGGATGTTGGATGATTACTTGGTGTACTTCCACACACATTAATTTCCACGATTTACATGCCTCGATGAACCAGGGCCTATTGCAGTAGTACAACAGCCAGGGGAGGAGAGACAGGGGGAGGTTACAGGTGGAGAGCAGGTGGTAGGAGGAGGAGAGTGGAGATGAGGAGAGTGGGAGAGATGAGGAGGAGGGTGGCAGAGATGATGACAGCTCAGATGATGGGGATGATGGGGGAGATGATGGAGGGGAGGCCGAGAGAGCAGTGAGGTAGCAATTCAACAGTCTAGCCGGTGCTACAATTATATGGTGGCCCAGATCTGGTGGCAGACCACAAACTGTTATCAGGGTGTCCTCTTCTTCATAGCAAGCACATATAGCCACTCTGTAGGCCTAGGTGCAAACTGTTCAAGGTCAGCTAGGTCAGGCGCAGAGTATGATAGCTCAGTTATAGGTACAACTGACACAGGCTTAGGCTTAGGCTCAGGCTCCAACACCGACACAGGTATCTCATCCTACCCCAGACCCATAGATATCCCAACTAATCGCAAAGAGAGATGCTTTGAGATGGAGGGCAATGGAGGCCGAGGGCATCGCTCACAGGCTCATAGGCACTATAGAGAGTGCATCCTTGCAAGAGGCGATTGCAGAGGGCATGGAGATGGCGAGGGAGGATGAGTATTATCATGTCAAATATGAGGATTTGTGTCCTCCCGAGCACAAAGAGCCATTTCCCCGATCTCACAGCAAGACTAGGAGCAGATCACAGACATGTACACAGAGCATGGGAGTTACTAGGCCTCGGTGGGATCCAGATGCAGGTACTAGTGGCAGGCCACCTCCTTCCGGACCAGCTCCATCAGGGGCATCGACTAGCTAGTCTTGTGATGTATATCATTTTTGGAGGATGTATATGCCATTTTTTTATCATATCCTATGTATCTCTCTTTGAACTTTGCAGTTTCATTGGACATTGGACATTTGTATCATTTTTGATGAGTGATGATATGCATCGGTGATGATTTTTTGATGATGTGATGTGCATTTATGAGATGATTTATGTGATGTCTATCATGATTTTTTGATTATGTGATATGCATTTATTTCTATATGTTATGGATTGTGGTATGCATTTTAATGATTTGATGGCTAATGTGATATGCAGGATGATTTGGTATGATGTATGTATGATGATGAAAAATGATTGATGATACGTACTAATGATGTTATGTAGGTGGATGAATTATGATGCGAATATGTCATGGGATTTTTGATATGTTTTATGAAAAATGTGGTGTGAAAAATGATATGGAAATGCATGCATGTAATGTTTGTTTTTGGATTTGCAAATGCAAGTAAATAAGGATGATATGACGGAAAATGAATGTTGTGTTTATGATATGCGTTATGAATTTGTAATATGAATGGATATGAAAATGATAGGATGAGAATGAATATAATGTGACAACTAATATGAAAAGAAATGATTAATAATAATGTGATGTATGATAAGATGATAAATGATATGTGATGAAATGTAATGTAGATGAAATGCAATGATAATATGGAATGAAATGATATGAAATGATAATGAGATGATAAATGATGATATGAAATAATGATGGTACATGACATGAAAGGATAATGATAAATGATATGATAATGAAATGATAAATGATATGATAAAATGATATGATAATGATAATGAAATGATAAATAATAGTGGATATGATAATGATATGAAAATGATAAAAGATATGAAATGATAATGAAATGATAATGGTAAATGATATGAAATGATAATGGTAAATGAGATGATAATGATAATGGTAAATGAGATGATAATGATAATAGTAAATGAGATGATAATGATAATATAAAATGATAACAAAATGATAATGGTAGATGATACGAAATGATAATGAAATGATAAATGATATGAAATGATGATGAAATGATAATGAAGTGATAATGAAGTGATAATGAAATGATAATGGAAAATGATAATGAAATGATAACGAAATGATAATGGAAAATGATATGAAATGATAATTAAATGATAATGGAAAATGATATTGAAATGATAATGAAAAATGATATTGAAATGATAATGAAAAATGATATTGAAATGATAATGGAAAATGATATGAAATGATAACAAAGCCTAAGTGATATGCAAATGAATGGAAAATGATAGATGGTAGGATCTAGATGAAATGATAATGAAGATGAAAGGTGATGATGAAACAAATATCCAAACGTCCTCCACAAATAGTTCAAAGAGACATGACAACCATTGATGTTATTGTTAGCCTTTCAAAGACTCTAATGCAAATCCAATATGCAGATATGTACAATGTCATAAAATGAAATGCAATTAAATGAAATGAACCATTTGTTGAGATTTTTGCCATTTTTCCTGAATCATCATAGAGCGGTTTAAAATGTTGGAAGTATGTACAAGCATCAGAGGGTAAATTAGCACCAATGATGACCTGAGTACAACTTTCATGATTTTTGATATAGCAAGTAAACACAAGCATTGAGGTATAATTGAACCAAGATGACCTGAGCGTTTCTTGCATAAATAAACAAAGACTAACTACGTTTTGATGTCAATGTGAAACTGTTGGCAATGATAAGCTTTGGAAATCATGTGTCACGACATATTGACAATCAGATGGATAGTTAACCTCAAGACAACAGAAAAAGAAAAAATCATCCTCTTTCCTCACCACTCTAGTTCAGTACATCATCGAGTGTGCTCCAGAGAGATGATATTACAAAGAAAACAACCATTTTTCAAAATGAAATACTATTATTCCAAACATTATTAAGATTTTAGATCATCCAGATATGAGTCATGATATGGTACGCAACTGAATTTTTTTTGTGCTATGGATCAATGATTGGATAACTGTTCATAAGTTTTGATTTGGTTGCCTGTTTGCAGGATTGGATTCGATGCCATTGTCTAGTTGTTTCAGTAAAACCTGAAAGTTGGTTGCCCCCAGTATGTCAACGTTTTTCCCCCAGTATTGACACAACTTGTTGACATGAATATGTACAATAATCAAGCCATGGTAAGACATTATCGTTCTCGGTAAATGTTGATAGCATGATGCTGGTATAACCCTAAGATGCTGAAAAAGATGCATGAAATGAAGGTTGAGAAGCCAAGTGCAGAACATGAACTAATAGGAGAGCTACAAATAGCGTATGTTTGCCAGATTTTCACTATTTATTTTTATTGCATTTTTCTTGTCAATAGACTACTTGTTGTCAGGTTTTCACCCTATGATGATTTTTGTCGCCATCGATGCCTATTTGTCGTTTCACCCGTGGTAACCCATTTTTCAAGACATTTTCTCAATGTGGTTCGATTTTTTAGGACCTGAGGTCATGCATTTTTTTAGGACCTTTTTCTCACGCTTTTTGTAATTTTAGACCTTTTCCTCGTTTCTTGTATTTTTAGGACCTTTTCTCACCGCTTTTGTATTTTTCAGATCCTTTTCTCGATGATGACTCTAAAGATAATATTTCTTTTTAGGGTGTATGTTATTGATGGTTCCTTCAAACGAAGTCCCCTTTCTCGATTGTTGATTAACTCTTAGGGCGTTCCCCGAGCTACGTGACAAATGAGCAACCACATAAGGACCTAGCCACCTAGTGCAAACTTCCTTTCTTTTCTCTCCGGCTCCTGTTGATTTCGCGGATTTTCTTTCAAAACCGTATCAACGCACCAAAGGTACATGGTTTTTACTTTGTGATTATAGTCATGTAGACATCATTTGTTGGTATGCTTTCAAATGGTCAGGTGCTCTTTGTCTCTTTTCATCTAGGAGTTCTAGCTCTTGGAGTCGGGACACTCTGTACTCATCATCTGTTGTGAGACCTTTTAGTGAGACTCTGAGTGACGGAATCTCAACTTCTAGAGGTAATATAGCCTCTGCTCCATAGACAAGAGAAATGGTATCGTTCTATTGGCGCAAGGATACCGGTTCAGAGGCCCATAAGACTGATTGAGTTGAACATGCCAATCTTTCCCTGAATCATTCACATTCTTTAAAATTTTCAATATAGTTTTATTTGAGGCCTCTGCTTGGCCATTCCCTTGTGGATAGTAAGGTGTTGAATATCTGTGCTGAATGTGAAATCTCTCACAAAGTTCATCAACATCTTGATTTTTGAAAGGCCGTCCATTATCTATAATAATGGAGTTGGGAATGCCATACCAACAAATAATATAGTTGAGTATGAACGATGATATATGTTTGCCGGTAACTTTATTTAGAGGTACTGCCTCAATCCACTTGGTAAAATACTCTGTGGCTGTGATGATGAACTTATGCCCATTTGACGAGGAAGGATGAATCTTGCCCACTAGATCTAACCCCCATTGAGAGAATGGCCAGGTTGGCATGAATGGTTGAAGTTACTATGCATGAGCATGAATGAGATTCCCATGAATCTGGCATTTTGAGCATGTTTTCACAAAAGTGAATGATTCTCTCTCCATTGTGGGCTAGTAGTAACCCATTCTAATCAATTTCTTGGCTAAGGTCAGTCCACTCGAATGAGTACCACAAATGCCAACATGAACTTCTTGTAAAGATTTTTCAGATTCATCACGTTCAAGACATTGAAGTAAAGTACCATCAAGACCACAGCGATAAAGGGTGTCAGCGATAAGAGTGTAGCAGGAGGATTGGTGGATAAAACTTCGCTTTTGGTTACGGGATAAATCAGGTGGTAAGATGTCATCTTTTAGGTAGGCATAAATTTTTCCGTACCAAGGTGAATCGGATCCCATCAAGTGGCAAATGATTTGGATTTCAGGTGTGTCATAGGCAGGTGTAAATGATTGTTCCACCAGAAACTCATAGCGAGCTTGACTTTCTGGGAGTTGTACTAATGATGCGATCGTAGCCATGGCATCGACTGCTTTGTTATCAAGCCTTGGAATTTGTGTGAATTTGATGTCCACAAAGTATTTCTTGAATTCATCGACCATATTTTTATATGGTAATAGTTTGTCATCTTTGGTCTGATAATCATCATTGATATGATAAATGACCAACTGTGAGTCACCGTACACTTGTAATTCTGTAATCCTCCATTCCAATGCTATTTTAAGTCTAGTGATTAATGCTTCACATTCGGCTATGTTGTTAGTGCATGGAAACATCAACCTTTATGATTGAGGAATGGTGTGTCCTTGGGGGGTGACAAAAAGTATTCTTGCCCCTGATCCATGTTGAGTAAAAGAACCATCAAAATATAGGGACCATGGTTGTTTGGATTCTGCAGTAAAGACATCGGCATCTGGAAATTCAATGTGTAAGGGATGGTTGGCTTGTAGTGGCGCTTCAGCTAGTTGATCAGTGATAACTTGTCCTTTGATTTCCTTGCAATCAACATAATGGATGTCAAACTCACTCAGAATCATTACCCATTT
>VDFB02057668.1:0-17411 GCA_007258455.2 Sequoia sempervirens
TAATGACACAACATCAGGGACATGGCACCTTGCGAGCGTCCAGCAAGCCACTAAAGGCTTTAATCAATCCTACTAGGGGCTCTTATACGTTTTATGGTAGTACCCCGTTCTGAAAGACACTGTACGGCTAAGGCCTACATACCATGAGGACTTGACAGTTTAGTCTTATCCATTTATATACCGGCCCGAATGAAAAATCAGTTGGAGTCACCTTCAAGTTCTCCTTGCGGATGTGTCTCTTAGGCAGGCCCCTCTAAAGGTAAACAATAGCAAGCAAGCACATCCATAGTTCGATCGAACTTCGTTTAGAAACAAAGGGAGAACACACGCGATATACCTAACTCACACTCGCAAAGTGTTTTGTTCAATTTTTTAAACCCAAATCGAAGTGTGGAGGCAATCTTTTATGCAACTTAATGTCACCAAAAAGACTTTTGATTCTCAAGATCGCCGTGAGGCACGAGAGAAGTGCATACATCTTTTTAAGTGAAATTACTTTGCAAAAAAGATTACAAAAACACGAAAGCACTTGTTCATTTTAAGCCTCAAAGCAATGATGAATTCATTTTAGAGCACCAAGCTAAATGTGAAGTTGATTTGTTCAATTTTAGCAAAAAATTGAAATCTAGTAGGTGTCTAAAGTTCAATTTTAATCCAACTTCGAAAAGATCATATTAGTGATTTAGTTGGTCTAAAACAGAAAATTAAAGCAGTAAATGGAAGCTCCAGATAACAAGCATTAAAAAATTCTCTTTCAAGTTCAATGTCCAATGCCCACGTTTCGAGCTCAAATATGCTAGTTATTTGATCTTTATGTGAAAAGGATGACCATTGTTACGTGATGCAAAGCCCTACAAACAAAGTAACATCTTAGAGAAGAGATTTATTTGAAGGAATCAAAGAAGCATATAGTACTATCAAAGATTACACCTGTCATTATTCCCCCAAACATTATTCCACCAAATCATGTTATACTTATCCCATTATTCACGCTATTGATTCTTACCTAACCACTCCATGACAACCACGCAAGGAAGAAATGCTTCATGATGCCCTTGATAAAAACAACGATGTTGATAGAAATAAAGACCGCATAAATAAAGTTCTTACCTTCCCCTTTCTTTTTATGCACCTGAATGCAATAATCAAATGTAACAAAACAATTGTCCACTTTAAGTGAGTTGTTGTGCACCAATTTGTGAGCATTCAATAAGGTGTACCAGCCTACCGTGCAATCTGTTTTCCACTTGCATCTTGGCCAAGGTGTAGGACTGTAGATGATTAGCCAAGGCACTTAAATTGTTGGACAAACACCTCAAGGGATTTAAAGCTGTAACAAACAGTAATGAAGGCGATAGAGTACAGCAAGTCAGTGTTTTAAACATTTCAAAATTTTGCTTTGTATCAAATACAACGACCTCTTCTAGATTTCTTTTTCATTTATGACAGTCCTTTGGTTACTAGAACTTTTTCTCTAATCTGCCTATAGAAGGAAGAATAGCAAAGGAAACCAAGTCAATCACTTAAGCAGATCATAACATGTGGTAGCTCTAGACAGTAACACATTCCCAACTTCAGTAACACATTCCCAACTTCAAATTGATCTTACGCAAAACCAAAAGACTCATTTTTTTGAAATAAAATATTCATTCCAAGTATCAACGCAGCCAGGAAACTATTCAAACAAGATCAGAAAAGACTTCAAAAGTAGGCCGAGGGTCCCCAAATGAACATCAACTC
Organism: Sequoia sempervirens; assembly: GCA_007258455.2. Lineage (NCBI taxonomy): Eukaryota > Viridiplantae > Streptophyta > Pinopsida > Cupressales > Cupressaceae > Sequoia > Sequoia sempervirens. Next base: position 1,741 of record VDFB02057668.1, read on the forward strand.
TTTACTTTGATTTTCTTTATCTTTTAATGGCCAAAGGTTGTGAAAGCACAAACAAGACACGTGAACTGTTTGAAAGTCTCGAAGCATAGACTAAGCGTGTGGACTGTTTGATAATTTAAAATCATAGACAAAGCGCGTGGACTGTTGATAGTTTAAAATCATAGACAAAAGCGCGTGGACTATTGTAGAAGCATAGACAAGACATGTGAATTGGCTGAAATGTGAAAGCAAAGACAAGGCGCGTGATCTGTTTGTCAGTGAAATGTTTGACAAAAAGCCTTAAAGAACTGTGTTGCGATGGTCTGATTAAAAAGACTTTAGAAGCTTTTAAGCAAATGCAACTGGCGATGTAAAGCCATACCTCTCAACCTTTTCCAGCATTCTCCCTACGTGAAATGTGGGAGTAGGAATGGGCACGCGAACTCAAAGATGTAGACACACAAACAAGGCGCGAGAACCATTTGACAGAATGCCTCAGGAGATGGCAAAAGCTCTTAGATCTTTTTACAGAATGATATGACTACCAGACCTTTGCCATCATCCTAATTGCCCACGCCAAAATGGAAGCAAGGAAGAAATGTATGCGAAAATCAAACAATGCACGTAAACGTTTTTGACAGAAATCCTTAGAGAGATGTGGTCTCAAGGCTGAATTAACGTAGGATGTGTGCAAAACAAATTTAAAAGAGATGTTAGAAAATTTCAAACAAATATACGTTGTGAAAGCATAGACAAGACACATGAACTTTTTGACTGTATGACTCGAAGAAATATGATCCCAAAACTACAAAGAATGGTTTCATTGCAAAGGAATTTTGAAACTTTTATGAAAACGCAACTGGCAGATGTAAAGTCAGACTCCCCAACCTTTGTTAGCATCCTCTGTGCCTACTGCCAGTATGGGAGCTTTGAAATAGCGGATGGATTTTCGTTCCCCCTTACGAAAAATGCATGAACAAAGGATTTTAAACCGAGAAAGCAGAAAATAGGGGATTTTATGTCGAAAACAGAGAAAGCATGAAACATGTTAACAGTGTACCCCTTTTCTCTAACACAAACAGTATTTTTATTTCTACGAATTAACCATAAACAAAGAGATTGCTAGCTGTCAAAACAATTGAAAGTAATCACAGAATTCCTATTTCTTATGATAGAAAATAGAATGAAGCAAATGACTTTAAAAAATAAGCCAAAATATAAATGAAAGGCCCTCCTTCTAGCGCCATTATGTGGATGTGAAAATCTGCATATGGTTAGCATTTTAAAACCAAAATAATCCTCAACATCCCTATGAGATAATGAAACATGTTAGATATGCTAAGTAAGATATTAAAACAACAAGAAAAACTAAATAAGCATACAAACAACATGAATCAACTTCATCTCATAGTGGATTGGTGTCACATGTGCTAGTGACCCTTTCCCAATCCTTGATTGATAAGCTAGTGATGAAATTGCTATGGATATGGAGATGATAAATGGACAAGATAAGTTCTCAAAGATAATGACCTTGCATCAAGTTGTGTAGATCATGGAGATTTGTGGAGATGAAATGGACAAGATCAGTTCTCAAATGAAGAGAGTGACCTTGCATAAAGATTGTGGAGGATTTGCTTGAGGATGAAGCTTCTCATTTAAAGATTTTCAAAATGCTAAGTGTTGAAGAGAGACCAATGTGGGACTAAGATTGGACCAATGAAAGAAGGACACTTGTCATCATGTGATAGGCCAATGAATGTGCAAGATTTGGGAAGAGTGCCCATGAGAGGGAGAATTTGAATTCAAATTTGAGAGTAAATGCTAAGTGGGGGACAAGAAAATGAGCAATAAATGCAATGTTGGAGGGACAAATCAACTTGCCTTTGAATTCAAAATTGAGGGAATATTCCCCATAAATGCCATGTTGATGGAAAATCTTGGATTTAATAAATCAATAAATTGATTTATTTGTGCAAGTGGCTAAATCCAGAGAATGCAAGTGGGTGAGATTAGCATTAGATCAGGATTAATTAGCTAGGATGATGATTAGGATGAGTTTGACCTCTTTGACTTAGATATTTGATTTATTTAAATCAGAAAGGATGGAAATGCATTATGATGGATGTTTGATTTATTTGATTAAAAAGGTTGATGATAATGTTTATTTGATTTTAAATAAATGACCTTAGGAGATTAATGAGATTACCTGATGAATGAATGAAGGTGAACCTGATCAATGGATGAATGGACCTAATGCAAAATCTAGTTCAGTTGATGAATGAACCTAATCAAATGTAGAATGTTAATTTTACATGTCTACAATATGTATATGTATACATATATGTATACATAAACATATATGTATATAGAATTGCTTACATGAAGAACCTATGAAAAAGAGAACCACAAATTTATCTATGGCATCGAAACAACCAACAATATTATCTGTTACTGCAATGAAAAATTGTAGGATTGCTTATATGCATTCATTTGAAAAATAGAACACCCCCAAATTTATCTATGGCAATGAAACAACAAACAATGTTATGTATATGTATATGTGTACATGTGTATGTGTATGTGTATGTGTATGTGTATATATATTTATATGTATATTTGTGTATATATGTATATATATTTACATATACATAGATGTATATATATGTGCATATGTATATAGAATTGCTTACATGCAGAACCTATGAAAAAGAGAACAACCCTAGGTTTATGAATGGCATCAAAACAACCAACAATATTGATTGTTACTGAAATAAAAAATTGCAGCATTGCTTACATGCATTCATTTGCATGACTGAATTGAATCACAACAGAAAAATATATATGCATTCATTTACATTGAATTGAAGATGAAGCATCACCTATGAAAAAGAAAACACCCCCAAATTAATCAATGGCACCTAAAAAAGATACAATAGTTGCACGACTGAATTGTATATGTATATGTGTATGTGTATGTGTATTTATATTTATATGTATATGTATATTTCTATGTCTATGTAAATGTATTTACATATGTATAAGTCTATGCATATGTATCATACATATATGTATATATGTATGATACATATATATACATATGTGTATGTATATGTATATACATACATATATACATATATGTATATACATATATACATATACATATGTATATATATACATATGCATAAAGATATACATATATGTATATGTAACAATAGAAAGAAGTTGCATGTAACGTTCACCAACTGACATCTATCCATCTCTTAACTAAAGTTTGAGCATCGCAGGTTGTGGTAAAGGTTTGAAACTTGCAGAGGATGAATTGAGCACGTAGTGGCATGCAAGTGAAGAAAAAATGAGAGCTTGCTGGAATGAAAGGCTGTAAAGATGGTGAGAAGAGTGAGGCATTGAGAGCATTGAATGCAGGTTGGCTCGAAAAATATGTTTGTATATGTGTATACATATGCATACATATTTATATGTATACGTATATACATATGCATATAGATATGTATATAGATATGTATATACATATGCATATATACATATGTATATGAATATGTATATACATATCTATATATGTATATGAATATGTATATACATATCTATATATAGATATGTATATACATATTCATATACATATGTATATATGCATATGTATATACATATCTATATACATATCTATATGCATATGTATATACGTATACATATAAATATGTATATGTATATTCATACGTATATGCATATGTATATGTATATGTATAGGTTGGCTGGAAAAATATGTGGGGTGGCATGGAGCTAAGGAGAAGAGACGTACATTAAACACGACAGTCGAGAAGTATAGCAAGGGGCGGTGAGTGATAAATGTGACGCAGTGGATTCTTAGGGTGGCAGACTAAGAGAAGTTGACGTGGCAAGGTTGTCAACTTCGGACATCGTGCCACACAGGAAGTGGCACCCAAGGTGCCTATGTATCAGTCAAGAGGTCTTTTTTTTAATTTTTAAAACGCATGGACAAATGTCGTCCTCCCACGTGGAAAATTAGATAAAAAAAAGGAATAGAAAATGACAAAATGTCAATGAAGAAGCAAACATTGCAAATCAAAATAGTGACACATTGCAAATTACATAAAACACACATTGCAATATGATCATAATACATTGCAAATCAAAACAATAATGATGCATTTGTAATTATCATATATTTAAAACTGTCAACGAAGAAGCATACATTGCAAATCAAAACAATAACACACATTGCAAATTACATACAACACTTTTTGGAATATGATTAAATTACTTCACAAACCAAAACAATAACACTCAATCTGTACTTATCATAAAATTAAAACTGTCCACAGTTTCAGTGCATTTGTAAATATCAAAACTTCTAAACTATATGAAACTTGAATTGCATGTGAAAACAAAAAAAAGGCAACATCTAGTTGTTGCTGTGGGGAAATGGATCTTGGTTGGTTGGGGTGCCACTCACCATGTTCTTGTCCCCTTCCAGTCAATGAGGAGTGCTACATACATGAGTGGGACTTGGAGTGGTAAATTGGGTGCAAGTGACATGTGTTGGGGGTGATGGTGAACACATCTGTACATCTCGAGTGCCAAATTGATATGGATATTGAGTGCCCCGAAAGTTAGATTGGGAGAGGCTTGAATAATTCATTGCTATGGAGAACTAAGGGATATTAATGTTGAGAATATCACAGAAGAATCCATTACTTTGAGACAATGAATTAGAAGAGTTCCTTAACCGCCTCTCTCTTTGTAAAGCCCTCTATGCCTCCTCAATCTCTCTTTCCTTTCAGTCCTGTTCATTGCGAAGCCTCTCTTACTCCTTTTTTGCAACTCTATCCTTTTTCTGTTGTAATTTCTGCTACTCTTTTTCTTTTCGCTGTATCTCCTTCTCAATTCTAGCATTCTCCTTCAACTCCACAGCCATAATTTTTGTTGCCCTTTTCTCCTTGTTTTGTTGTCTCTTTCTTGCTTTTATCTCCTTGACCTCTTTCTTCCTTTGCTCTTGCTCCATTAACAACCTCATGTAGTCATCTGTTGTCAATAGTTGAGACTGTCTGCTGATCTGAATTGCACCAACTTTGGATTTCTTTTGACAAAAAGTGTGCACAGGCAGCTTGAGGAACTTGCTAATGTGTGGAACTGTTTGTGTTTCTTCTGTCCCATCCGACTATGTGGTAATGACCTCCTCTACTACCTATGAGCCCTCTGGTACATCTTCATTTCCTCATAAATTTGAAATGCAAGAAGGAGCAAAGTAATGCACAACTTGAGAAGGGTCAATTTTTGGTGGTGGTGATGGGAAAGTATAGGTATCCTGATGTTCCGGGACTTCCAAATCAATGCCCAAGTTCATTGCTCCCTCAACCAACTAGGATGGTTGGCTTCGTTGTGATGGAAGATCTAAACTTTCGTTGAATTGATCAACGGGGTTTTCCACCATGGGAGGGGTGTGTTCATTAACCACCACTTGTGCAACTGATTCAGCAGGACAGCTATGAGGTGACTGTTGTGTTTCTATTGCAGTCTGCAAATGTCCATCTAGAAGAGTGGACTACAATACTGTGACATCATCGCTTGATAGACCAAGTCCAGAAAGGCTGAGAATGTTTTCAACTGCGTCAGCATCCTCGCTGACCACAAATGTATCACTGGGACGCATGTCGCTGACAAGTGCATCAGGTTCAACGACCATATACCAGTCCTTTTAAACCCAGCTTTGATGTTGTCAACTATCAAAGCTCTTTTCATTGCTTTGCTGCCTAACATTGCAAGTTCTCTCCTCCTCACTTCAATGTTTGGAAACCTTTACAAAAAATCTACACGTTCTGATTTGAAGTAAGATTTAAAAGGTACAAACACACTCACTTCCAACAATTGTAGCTTATGTGATGTGTGTGATGGTGATGTTAATAAATCTACACCAATTTCCCTTGCTTCCTGGATGGTTTCGAGTGCTACATGGCTTCCATGGCTGTCAAAGATCAGCAAGACCCTATTGGTGGGTGAGACACAGACTATAACTGAGGTTTTGAAGTGGGTCAACCAGTCTATGAAGAAGTATTTGGTCATCCATACATGGGGTTGAGCTGCCATGCAAGCACTTGGTTCACAGTCTATGATGTTATTATCTATGTTCGCACTCCCCTTGAACAAGTAGAAACCTGGAAAGCTCTGCCCGATAGCATTGACACAACATAGAATGGTTATCCATTCACAACTCTTTGGGATAATGTAAGAGACATTCCTGCTACCTTTTCTTGCGAGCACCTTCATGGACCCATTTTTGCCTGCTTGGATGCCAGTTTCATCGCAATTCCATATGTGATCAGGACCATATGGCATGGCTTCATATGGTGCAAACAATGTTTTATAGAATGCAGCTACAACATCAGCTCTAAGATTGAATGCCCTATATTTTTCTAGGCCTTCACCAGTTCATGATGCAAGTTCAAGATGTTTGTGCTTGAAGCCTGTCCACCAAGACTTCCCTGGGAACCCATAGGTGAAAGGGTTTGGCCTATTATGACATATTTGGGCAACCTCAATCTTAAGATTGACTATCTGAAGACCATGACCAATATTAGCCATTTGCTTGCACCATTCCACAATAAGATGTTCTTCCTCTTCACTAAGGACTATTGGAAAACCTTTCTTGGAAGTTGTTGTTAGACCCCCTAGCCATTTGAACAGTGTGGCTGTTGGGATTGACCACTTTTTGGAAGCCCCCCTAATCGACATGTCATTCTCTTCAATGTCATAGAGTGCCCTTTTCATGTCATATGAAGACTACAACTTCTATATTTGTTTTACCTTCTGTGGTATTTGAGGTGTAGTAACCTTAATCTGCGGTATTTGAGGAGTAGAAACCTTATCTAATTGTGCAACAGGATCTATTTCAGGGGGAAATCTAGCTCCTCGTTTGTCGGAGGGCAACCTTGTTGTGGCTCTTTTCTTTTTTTTTTGTTCCCAATACAGGTCACCATTGCATTACCCTTGGCCACCTACACAAAATAAGTACAATCAAAACAATGATGCTTGAACAAAAGAATAATTAGTTTGTAATGCAAAACATATGAGAATAAGATAACCAGAGTCAATGATAATGCAAAACCTATGAAACATAAATAGTAAACTATGAAACACAAATGCTTGAACAATTATCTTTATATGTATGAAGAGAGTGATGCTTGAACAAAAGATTATTAAGTTTTTGTATGTGTTATCTTTTTAGTTTGTTGCATTTCAATTCAGATCATCTATTCTAACAGTTTAGAGAGTTACATCTATTCTGGAGTGAGCGACATAAGGGAATAGACGAGTAAGAACCACAAAATTACAAACTATGCAAGGGAGTTAGAGTTTAAGAACATCTCATATCTCTTAAGTGTTTACAACATTAACATTCTCATGCACAACAAAGTGAAAACCACACTCATATTTTAACTGACACAATAGAAAGCTTACGAATGAAAAATAGTAAGAGTTTAACAAAGCTCACATATTTTGTCTATGACGAACTCATTGACAGGCATAAATATTTGTGAATTGATGAAGCAAAACCTATGAAAAAGATGAAAAAAAACTAATAAAAAACTAATAAAAATAGAAAAGTTAGTGACTGATAATGCAAAACCTATGAGAATAAGATATCTAGAGTGAATGACAATGCAGAAGCTATGAGAATAAGATAACTAGAGTGAATGATAATGCAAAACCTATGAGAATAAGATAAGCAGAGTGAATGATAATGTAGGACACATGACACAAAAATTGTAAACCATGACTAATATTTACCATATAAACGGTAATGTAGAACCTATGAGACTATGATAATCAGAGTGAATGATAATGCAAAACCTATGAAACATAAATGCTAAACTATGACTGTAATATTTGCAATATAAACCCTACTGAAACAAAAAGGCTAAACCATGATTGCAACATTTTCAATATAAACCCTAGGGAAACATAAATGGTAAACTACAACTGTAATATTTGTAGTATAAACCCTAGGGAAATCGAAATGGTAAACTATGACTGTAACATTTTCAATATAAACCTTTGGGAAAAAAAAATGGTAAATTATGATTGTAATATTTGCAATATAAACCCTAGGGAATGTATATGCTAACGAATGACTGTAATATTTGCAAAATAAACCCTAGGGAAAGCTTAAAATGGTAAACCATGACTGTAATATTTGCAATATAAACCCTATGGAACACATATGCTAACCTATGACTACAATATTTGCAATATAAACCCTAGCAATAGATAAATAAACACCTGTGATTGTAATATTTGCAATATAAACCCTAGGGAAACATAAATAAAAACCTATGACTGTAATTGATGTAATGAAGATCAATATAAAGCTTACAAATGGAAAACAATAATGGTTGTAATGAAGAACAATATAAAGTAAATGAATGGAAAAGTGTGAAAGGAAAACCTAGAACAATATGGATGCTGGTGCACTGGAATCTGAGCTATTGCCTCCTCTTGAAGTTAACTGTGTGAATTCTATGCTTGTCACTCCTCATTTTCTTGTGTCGTTCACTGCAGAATAAGTGAATACTTAAAGGTTTTCACGACTATTTGAATTTGATTGATGCTTGTTTGGTGTGGTGAAATAAATTGTTGTCCTATTTTGAATTTGAATTTTGTTTCGTATGAATTAGAGATTTAATTGATTTCAGCCATTAATTTTGACTTGATTGGTTTGGTGGATTGTTTGAAATTATTTCCATGTTTTGTTTTTGAATAATGGTAGCCTTATAGGATTGTTAAATGGATGCATGTAATGTCCCCAATTTTGTGAGCATCAGAGTTCAGTGGATTTAGCCTATTCCTAGCCCTCGTAGGCTTATATGTCTAGTTAGAGGGTCTCTTTTGGCGGTGATCAGAGGAATCTCTCCTTCGGCATCTTGTGTGGGTTCAAGTAGCCTTCAGTTGATTTAGTTTCATGTACTTACTATTTATAGTAAGTCGGTCGGCAAGCAATTCTATTTATAGCAGGGCACCTAGAGTTCACATGTTGGTAGTGTCGATTCCCAAATTCAGTTGAGTTGGTGAAATAAGGAGTTTTGCCTAAGTTATAATGTTTAATTATTATTAAAGGTGACTTTAATAATAATTAATATTTTAATATTATATTATTTTAAAATGATTTAAAAGGAAAATTGGAGGGGATTGGCCTATTATCTTTTAATCCCACATTGGTGAGAAAAGTGTATGAGTTCCTCCAGGAAAAGTATAAAAGAATCTTAAGGGGGCTCATTTGGGAGAATTCAAAATTGGTTATTGGATATTTGTTTATGATTTTTCTTTGGCATTTGGAGAAGGGAGCCCTAGGGTTTCTGCCAACGTATCGGCTTTGGAGAATGAAAACTCTCCATTGTATCAACATTCTGAGGTTGTGGAATATCAGCTGAAGGTGCTCACTGTTGGCTTCATCCAGAAGTCAAGTTTATGCTTCATCAGATTTACTGCTTCAGTCTTGCAGGAAAGATTTGGAATAACGGTTTCAACATCTTTCAAGTTCAGAAGATTGTTTCCGGGTATCTTTCTTTGTAAAGCTTTTAGAAATTTATGCAATATCAATAAAGCTTCATTTTCAGCATTTAACTTTGTTTCTAGCTGTATATCATTGCATTTTATGCTTCAAAAATTGTTAATCTCTTGAATGCATATATTTTTGGTCTGGTAATCATTGAGAAAATATATAAATTACAAACCCTAGTTACTCAACATCAGGTTTTAGAGGTTAGAGATAGACAGGTCTCTTACAATGCAGGTGAGATATTTTTCTTTGGCTCCAATATGTGCGCACCCTACTTGGTGAGATGGGATAGATTAAAGTTGATACGTGTTGTAGGTCTCATGGTTGAAGGGACAGGCGAATGCATTTGCGTGTTGGTTTGGTTATGCTATAATGGGAAACATTGTTGTAATGGGTTCACCAATCAGTGAAAGATGGGTCAGATGGGTTTGAATGTCATTGACTTGGCACCTTGTTTGTGTTGTGTAGTTGTGATTAATGTGAAAGTGACGCCTGCATTGGTGCGACAGTTGGGTTTACCAGTTTATGGGGAAGGGTGCATGTCTTAATGTTTGGGCTGTTTAAATTCCATGTCAGAATGCTACTTGTTATATGTTAGATACAAGTTGGATACACTTCATCATATTTGGCTACCGGCGTATAGGTGTGGGCCCCAACAAGCACATGTCCCATCACACGTTAGGGCCCCTGCCTACGTATCGACTCCTCTCCCCTAAGAGTTTAAAGATACTTCAAACACTAATGAGATATCATGTAGACTTAATCAAGTTTACAAAATAATGGCTTAAAAATTACAAAAGATACAAAGTTGATTGCAAGTCATTTAAAATCAGACAGTTAAATAAGAAGTGTGTCGTTTGATAAACATAAGATAATAATTGTATACCTTGGAATTTATCCTACTCTAAATGTGCAAAACAACTTAAAAATGCAAATGAAAAAATACCAAGGACACCTCAAGATTAGCCAAAAGAGTGATATAACGAAAAGAAAAATGAACAAAATGAAAATACAAACTGTTTCACCTTCCTTGCTGTTGATTTCTCCTTGATTGGCTCTTGCTTGGAGTGATTTGTGTGCTTCTTAGATGATTGCTTGAGTGACTAAATGCAAGATTAGATGTGCAAATGATTAAAAGAGATGGCTAAATAATGGCAAAGGATTGAGAGTGCAAATTGGCAAATGTAGGAGGATGTGACATTAATCCTTGATTAAGAGGATGCACACCCTAAATATGAATTAATTAAATTAATTCATATTAGAGATGGATTATGGAGGATGTGACAAGGAGTGAGAAAAGAAGAATTTTAAATTGATTTTTAATTCAATAGATTAGGATGACTAAATTAAATAAATTGGTGTATTTATTTAATTTAGAGAAGATAAAGGCATTAAATAAAGTATTTAATTATTAAATTAAACACTTTAAGAGTCTTATGTGAGAAGCACAATATTAATTAAATAAATTAATATTGACAGAATTGATGAATAAAGGGGGAAATTTGATCATATGGGAGTGATCAAATTTGGGTGTCTACATTTTGCCCCTCTTTGAGATGGTGTTACGAAGTAGCATTATTTCAAAGAATATTAAAATATAGAACCCAGAAGGAGATGGTTAGATTGGAAAAGATGCCCCAGTCATCAAAGGGGTGACTAGGGAGAAAGATGATGGGGGTGAAGATGAAGAGTAGGGATAAGGGATAAGGGATAAGGATGCCCCCTCGAGAGGACATGTGGGTTCAAGAGAACACAGATGTGCTCTCGAAATGGATGAGATAAAGACATGGGAGATGAGAAAGATGATGCAAGGTGATGGGTAAGAGAGTAAGTGATATGGAGATGGATGAAGCACAAATGGATTTCAAAAGGTGATGTTGCCCCAGTCAAGGTACAAGCCAAAATGGGTTGATGATGGATGAAGTGTTGTCAATGAGGGAATGAAGGATCTCGAAACAACACGAGGATAGGGAAGGATACATCCCACTGAGTGGTATTGATAAGGGAAGGATACATCCCAAAACACCACTAAAGGATAGGGAGGAATACCTCCCGATGATGATGAAAGTGTTGTTGATGAGGGAAGGATACATCCCAAAACAACACCAAAAGGATATGTAAGAATACATCTGGATAATGATGAGGATGATTGGATCTAGGCTTGTAACAAGACTGAGAACAAGACCAAGGATATGATTAGATGATTCAGGCTAAATGGAATGGATGGGGGTTGGATAGAGATGTGAGATAAGGATGAAGGATGAATGGATGGGGGGATTGTGATATATAAGAGGATGGGGGATATATGTAAGATGATGGAATGAAATGCAATCCTAATGCAATTTGCCATCTTCGGAGCACTGATTTTTGCTATAGCAGAAGACACCAAGTGCCAGGGTATGTGGAACCAAGTCGTAATAGTGTCTAATGCATGAAACAAACACAACAAACAAAAAGGCTATCCCAACACCCCAAAATCATGATGACCTTGGTCGGGCCAGGTATTGAGATAACCACAAGCACAAAAGGATGCCCCAGCATAACACAAGACCTCGGGAATCTTGGTGGGTACTATGTGGGACAACCAAGAAGACAAAAATAGACATAAAAAGATCAAGATATGCCCCTATGTTGACCAATCAAAACACACCATAATATGATGGATTATGGCGGTCTTGACAAGTGATGATAGGGAGCTCAAATGATAAACAAAAGCCAAAAGTATCAAAAGATCACAATCAATTTCAAACGTCCTTTGCCATAGGATCAAGGGGATGGATGGGATTGATGAGGTCTATTAGGAAGGATGCATCCTGTTGAGACCGATGATGAATACTAAGCTAAAAGATTGATATGACGTAGGATATTCAAAACTGATTGGATTTAATGATACAAGTGGATCTTGTTGGTTAAGAACCAACTAGATAAGGGCATAGCTTGATGACACAACACAAGGGAGACAAGACACAACTTAAATACTTAGGGGCTCGGGGGCCGATCAGAGATTAGCCTTACCTACGTAAAAGCGCAGAGCCCTTGTAGTTCATGGGAAAAGACCATGGATAAAGCAGAAAGAAGACAATGGTGACTGATGATGAAGGACACAACACGCGACAGACAGATGCCCCGGGGGAGGATCAAATGACCAACCTTGCCTACGTGAACGCACAGGGGCAACGTAGTTCGATAATAGGCGACACGACAAGACATGACATAAGACAAGAGACTAACACATTCTAGTGACCTAGGGGCTCGGGGGCCGATCAAAGATTAGCCTTGCCTACGTGGAAGCGCAGAGCCCTCGTAGTTCGATAAAAGGTTGACGATTGACCATGATGGAGATTTCAATGGATGACCAAGATAGGATGGAGAACAGGAGAAAAGTGGACAATATAGATTGATGATGGATGGAACCCTGGGGGCGGATCAAATGATTGACCTTGCCTACGTGAAAGCGCAGGGGCAACGTAGTTCGACAGAAGGCCACAGACAAGTGATGGATGAAAGATGATGAGATAACCCTAGATAAGGGGTTAAAACGACGGAACTGACACGACGAAACAAGATAGACCTGTTGGATTGGAGGATAGTGACTATATAAAGCGTAGGGATGGGATAGTATCCAAATCATCAAAGATGAAGTGGGCGAATGACACGCCATATAAATGAATGATGAAGTGACGAACGATGAGATAGAAAAGATGTGCAAAAGAAGCAGAAGTGATGACGATAAGATAGATGACATTGGATGACAAGGGATTATGAGATGGGATGAGGGGAGAGGATGGGGGGAGGAAAAGGATTGTTTGGGTGGATTGGATAGAGGGATAAGGATTTGGATGAGGAAAAGGTGACCAGATGGATAGATGACTGATTCTTGGAACTAGAAGGTGAAGGGTGGGAACAGGTGGGAGATTACTCAGAATGAGTAAATGATTGATCAAGATTATGGAATGAGAGTGTGAAATGATAAAAGGAGGGTTGATGAATGTTTGAGATGAAGGTTCAAAGTAGATGAATGGTTACATGGAATGAGTGAATGGATTTATTAGGACAAAATTGAAGAAGATGGAGGGAGGGATCTTAAGACTTTGTTCGGTATCCAAAGACATTGACTGTAGATGGATGAAAGCTCAGATTAGGGGTTTGGTTAAGCTCAAATTGGGATAAGATTAAAGCTTAGATGAGGATTGGATTGAAGGCTGGAATGATTTAAGGATATGATTGGATTGGTTTTACTACACACACGAGTTCCAAGGGGTTTTAGGGATGTAAAAGGTGTTAACAAAAGCGATTTCAAATTTGGCCAATTTCAAAAATTATCAAATTTTTTCCATTTTAGGAAACTTCATGAGTGCAGTATGTTTGAGAGTCCCAATTTTCAAGAAGCCGCATTGGTGAAAAGGATAGGATGAATTGCCAGCTAACGTCAGTTTGAGGATATACATTTGGAGTTATGAGTGAACAATTTTTTGAAATCTTTGGGGAAAAAAATACTAAATTTGGGATTTTAGAAGTCAGAGATAAAGTTTGAGGCCCCGAAAATGGGTCAAAACGAGTTCCAACAATTTTCACAGAAACCAGTTGGAAATCCACTCATTATCTCATAACGCAACCACCCATCAAATTTTAGCTCAAACGGACACCCGAGTCAAAAGTTATGGCCTCCGGAAGTGTCAGTGTAAAAATCAAAAATCAATTTTCAAAATTTCAAAACATGGGTTTTGTTTGGGAGAAAAATTAAACAACTGGGTCGGGATCAGTTTTCCGAAAAAGACAGTAAAAATGTGAATTTTTGGTAGGGATAGGGGCGCGCCACAGTGGGGTGTATGCGCCCCGGGAGGGTGCAGACGCCCTGGCGGGGCGTGCACGCCCCGGGAGTGCAGGCGCACACGCCCCTACGGGGTGGAGATGCCTCGGGAGGGCGGGCGCACACGCCCCGGCGGGGTAGAGACGCCCCCGGAGGGCAGGCGAACACGCCTCGGGAGGGCGGGCGCACATGCCCCGGGAGGGAGGAGACGCTCCGGAGGGGCGGACACGCCCCGAGAGGGCGGAGACGCCCAGACAAGGTGGATACGCCCTAGAGGGCGAAGCCACTGCAACAAAGGAAAGCAGAAAGAGGGACGAGGCGATGAACACTGAGAAAATATAATGGATTGAAAAGATGTGTAAGAGAAGCAAAAGTGAGGGTGATGAGATAAAGGGCATTGGGTTGCATGGAAGGAGGCCTATAGCCAAATACCAATGACAAGGGATTGTGAGATGGGATGAGGATAAAGATGAAAGAATGGATGAAGGATGGGAGGGATTGTTTGGATGGATAAGAATATAAGGATTGGGAGATGAAAGGGATGGATATGAAGATAAGGATGGGGAGATGGAAGGGATGCTATGATAGATGGATAGGGATATAAGGATTGGGAGATGAAAGGGATGTTAAGATAGATGGATATGAAGATACAGATGGGAGATGGAAGAGATGCTATGATAGATGGATACAAAGATAAGGATGGGGAAATGGAAGGGATGTTGTGATAAATGGATAGGGATATAAGGATTGGGAGATAAAAGAAATGCTAGGATAGATGGATACGAAGATAAGGATGGGGAGATGGAAGGGATGCTGTGATAAATGGATAGGGATATAAGGATTGGGAGATAAAAGAGATGCTAGGATAGATGGATACGAAGATAAGGATGGGGAGATGGAAGGGATGTGATGATAGATGGATAGGGATATAGGGATTGGGAGATGGAAGAGATGCTAGGATAGATGGATACAAAGATGAAGGGATGTTATGATAGATGATGTCTCCAAGGACTATGTCACAAAGGAAGTAGATGCCCCCACTCTAGATATGTCATATATGATGAGGCATGAGGGATGGGAGACGAGTGAATGGGAAGATAAAGTAGATAACTAGAGGTGGATAGGATGAGTGACCAAGAAATATGATAGAGCATGGAGGAAGGGAATGTATACCAAGAGGTGTCCAAAGCATGTATAGATAGGTTCCCCTGTTTTGATCAAGATCACAAGAAGGATGGAGGGATGGGAGATAAATGGGATATGATGGTAGGATGTAGAAGATAGGTGGGATGG
>VDFB02057669.1:0-10164 GCA_007258455.2 Sequoia sempervirens
TTCTTTTTGAGTGGAATTTAGAGAGCGGACCTAGAATCAAACTTCAAACTTTGTGAAGTTCCATTTTGGTTTTGTTAGCCCTATCATCTTGTGTCGTGTTTTGGTCGTTGTCCGTTTTTCGTTGCCGGATCTAGGGTTGGAAATTAAGTAAGGAAATTTGTGTGGGTTTCTTTATCTTGTCTTTGACCCGGATCCACGTTCGCCTTACATTTTGATGTTTTGTGGACTTACTTAACTATCTGTTCACGTTGTTGGCTCTGTCTCTGAACTAACGCATTTATGGCATTAAATGTAGCCTGTTTGCACGCGTGAATTAATGTTTAAAGGTTTAATCATGTTTAAACCGCCTCATTATCATTATTATTTGAATTGTTTAAGAAAACCACGACCAGGGAAGTCTCGAAACAATTGATTTGATCATGGAAGCAAGTTGCTAAGCGAATCTTGGCTAAATTCTGGTTAGTCTTGAGGAGCATTTTGAGGTAGGTTTCTTTGCTTTTCCGTCTCCCGTTTGTTCTTTCAGGTGTGTTGTTTTGGCATATTCACAGGAGGGTTTTTTTCTATGAATTTGTTCGCTTGTTTGTGTTTGGTTTTTCTTTTCTTGTTCTTTTTGTTTGGTCCTTTCTTTTTCGTCCCGTTTCATTTTGGGTTTGTCTTTCATTTGTCGTTTTGTTTTGTTGTTTGTTTTGCTATCGCTTTCGTGACAGGTCCATTTTTTTGTGCTCTGGTTTTGACTAGGGTTTTGATTTTTGAGGTGTTTCCTTGATTGGGTGATGAAGTTCATCTTGAAACCCTATTCCTGGTCTTCCCGCGTTGATTCTGTGCTGTCCGTGTGGGATTCTTGTTATGCCCTAGTTTTCAGAAATAGCGTGTCGAGTTAACTAGGGTTTTTGCTCGACAACCTTTGCAAAATGACCTTTTCTAGGGTTTAAATAACCTTTTGTATGGAGGAGTTGTTGGAGGATTAAATTATGCTATTCCTGGTTTCCTTTAAGCCCATGTGACCCAGGGTTTAAAGTTCATATGACTGTACCTTGTTTGAAATACTCTCCGTTTGCTGGAATTATTCCACTCCCGTTCATTATGTGTGTCTTTATACCTTGTTCTTAAGCAGAACCAAATCTAGAGTGGAAGTTGAATTTGGGAACTAACAACTAGTTCTGGTCTGGTTCCCGTTCTAGTCCCGCTTCCGACCTTGTTTGGTTCTTATCCAGCTTTGATCTCGACCCCGCCACATGATAAGAAATATCTTTTATGCCTAATACTTCTACGGTTCCACCTCCAATAAAGGCATAGTTTGACTAAGTAAATATTATCTAAGGAGGATGGAGAAGGGATTATATGATTGACTAACCTAGATGTTTTGTTCATCTAATACAGGAAGTTGCTGTAGGAATCGAGAAATGTCGGGGGCATCAAATGAGGCCTCTTAGAGAAGCCAACCAGGTGAAACTTCATGGCAAGGAGTTAGACCTAAGAAGATCAAGGTGGAACAACTTTCGTACACCTTGAGATTTAAGCATAGGGAGGTTTCCCTCACAGCTAGCAAAATTGATTATGACTGGGATGATGTTACTAACACCAATTTGGGCCCTTTTAACTATGAGGAATTGCATGAGGAGACATTCACCGAGGAGCAGGTCATCGGAAGGACAGAAAGGATTGTTCAATCCGGGCTGGCACATGTTGCACTCTTCCCCTTATCTATCCAATGTTCGGAGTTGATTTTGGCAACAGCTGGGGCATATAATCCTGCTACTAGGCAGTGTGTGGATGTAAAGGGTAATGTCATTGTTGACTTCATGCCTCCAATGATCAAATTACTGTTTAATATACCCGATCCCAAAAATCCTAGGCAATTGCACATATATAATAATGAGGCAGAGGCTTTGAATCTTTACAGTGATAATAAGGAGAGGAATAGATTTCACATGAATAAGACTTGGATGAGGGTGGAGAAGAAGTTTCTGACCAAGCTTCTGGACTAGCTTGAGAGGGCATACTTTAGTAAAGAGATTGTAGATATAATCATGTTCCTTTCTAGGGTGTTTGGAAAAAGGGACGCTTCACTGTTTAAGGAATGAATGTTTCCTTTTATCCAAACTATTTTGGATGGGAGGCAACAATTTGACTAGTCAATGATAGTATCAGACAACATTCACAATCAAATGATAAAAGTGAGAGAAACCAAGTGTTTCTTTATGACCTCCTATGTAGTTTATGCAGCTGCCCAAGTGGGGATTTTTCTTGGAATTCAAACAGTAGGTATATTGGGGGAAGCCCAAGGACAAAAGAGAGTGTGGAAGTATTACAATCATCTCACCTTGCAGGCATCAGAGCAACATTATAGAAGGGTTAATGATGCCTTTCTTTATGTCATTATTAAAAAACTTAATGGTGATGTGGGATATAGGCTTAGCAGGGAGGCAATGGCTTTTGTGAATGAATGGGGGCATTGGTTTATCCAGTACCCCACATTCACCTATTTTAGGTTAGCAAGATTTGATGGTCGCCCCCATTTGCTACCTAGATGTTGTGGTGATAGGATCATTCTAATGGAGTTTATTTATCAAGCCTTGGCTATTAATTTCCAATTTGGAAACAAACACAAGACATGTTGCCATAAGCTTCCAATGAGGCTGGGAGTCTTTAACTATCCACACATTCAAGTAGCTAAGGTCGTTTGTGATGAATTAGTTTATTTAAAGTTGGGCTTGTACACTGCAAGGAAGTATTATGACCCCAAGCACAAGTTGAGGGCTTTGCTTCCTAGTGTCTTTGAGAAGCACTTTAATCTATTGGAGGATTTTTGGGAGGACTTGCAGGATGAATATGACCTTAGGAAAAAGAATTATGAAAGGATACCTATCCCACTTATGGTTGAGTTTGGGATAAAAGAAGACATTCTGAAAACATTGTCTAATGATGGGATAGTTTTGGATCCCGGGTATGATGCAGACAAGATTGGTACTAAAGATCTTGATCCAATAGATTGGAATGTTGAGGAGACAATTGACATAAAGCAGATTGCAAGACCGTTGCTGGATAGGAGTATTCAATGGGTGAGTTTGAGGACTAATCAGGCTAAGGCTCAATCATCTAAGAAGAGGAAAGTTGTATGTACCACCCAAGGATATAAAAGGGAAAAGAGAAGGATGGAACCTAAGGAACCCTTAGATTTTATGCCTTCTAATACACAAGAGGAGGTGGTTCCTCAAGACCTTCCAGAGGTGCAGGAAGATGAAACAATTACGGAGGTGGGGGCTTCTACATCTGCTGCAGGGGAGGTATCTACTCAGCCCTCTGATGCACAAGAATTAGGTCAAGAATCACCAAAGGGAGCCCTCCATGATGAAGCAGAGGTCTTAAATAAAATGGAGGATGAAATTGAGATACATAATATAGAAACAGATTCAAAAAAGACTCCATCTAATAAAGAGCATCATGTATTAACATCTTTTGATATGACAGGTGATGCAGGGACTGAACACATATTGACTGAGGAAGATCAGTGGAAACTCTTTGAAGATGCAAAAAGAGAAGTTGATGCCAAGGAACAAGCTGAGGCATCAACTAAGCAACAAGAGGAGGAGGCCAAGGCACAATCTGAATTGGTGGTCAAGCAGAAGGAGTTGGAAGATAAGGCCAAGGCTGATGAATTAGCTCAACAGCAACAACAAAAGGAGCAGGAGCTCAAGATACAAGAAGAGAGAGATAAGTTGATGATGCAGTAGAAGATTCATAACCTTGAAGAGGAAAAGGCCCAGCAAAGAAGAGAGAAAGAAGCTACTGAAGCTAGCTCAAGGCACAAGAAGAGGCTTATAGGAAAAGGAAAGAGCAAGAACGTTTGAAAAGGGAAAGAGAGGCTGTTGAGATTGTTGAATATGAAAAGAAGTCCAAGGAGGCATGGAACTATGTTGAAGAGTTGAAGAAGCAGCGGGATCAAATGTTAGAGAAAAAGAAAGAAGAAGAGGAATGTTTAAAGCAAGAGCTGGAGGCTAAAAGGTTGCAAGAGCAGAAGGATAAAGAGGAAGCAGAAAGGTTAGCATAGGAAAAGGAACAAAGTGATCAACAAAATGTGCAGGAAGTTGATTCTCAATTGGGGCTTACATTGTTACAACCTCTATCTTCCACTACTGTTGCTTCTTCTTCAGCCTAGGCAGCCACTACTCCTATTGCTCCTACTTGGTTAAAACTGGACTTGGAAAGAAAACAAGTTGTTCAACCACAACCATTGAATTAGGAGGAAATAATGAAAGAAATTGGGAAGGAGAAACCTAAAAAGAAGGCTTGGGTTCTTCACTCTACTAGGCTCACTGATGCTAGAGAAATTGTTGTTGAATGTGCCATACCCCTAATGGAGAAGAGTCGTGATGATATGCAAATTATTGATTATCAGTTGGGGGAGGTAAATTTGGGAAAGCCTACAAGAAACCAACAAATGAGTTTGATTGATATTGTGGCCTCTTCAACTAAATCCCGGATGATCAAAGATAAAAAAAGTTAGGATGAGCTTAAGGCTCAATTGGATCAGCTTCATAGGTTTCTGAAAGATGTTTCAAGTCCCATTTCCCAACAAGCTACTCTTCCTAAATCCCCAGTTTTGTTAACAAAGAAGGAAGCAGATGATTTGGTTCAAATGAAAAGCAAGGTAGGAATGATGGATAAATGGTTGGATAAGCTCAACCAGGAGGTTGATGATGTTCTTGTTGAGGGTTCTAAAATTCATAAGGTTGCTCTTGAATTGGCAGAGGATCTAGATTAGTAGGCCAAGGATTTGGATAAGCAAAATGATGAATACAAGGAGTGTGTTAAAAGGCTTGATGATATTAGCAAAGTACCCAAGTCCACATTGCTAGAATATTCAATTCTTGAGCATGGTAATGTAGATTTTGTGGAAAAAACTGTGAGCATCATAAGGTATAAGTCTAGGGCTATTCATGGGCATCAAGAAGAAGTCTGAGAAATGAGCAAAGATTTGAATCAATAGATGGTTGAATTAGAGGAAATTGTGGCCATTTTAATTAACCTAGATTCCTCAAACAAAGAAGGCTTGTCTTTGGATAAACTAAGGGAGAGATGGAGGGGTAGGTTTGAGGAAATTATGAAAAATGGAGACGATGGGGAGAATTTATTATTAGATCAGTTTATGGATATCAGTGAGGAGGTAAGAACTGCTAGAAGGGAGTTAATCAAGTTAAAGGAGATGCAAAGGTTGGTTTCTACAGAATTTGAAAGGATCAAATTTGAAGGTGATTGGTTAGATGGGCCAGATTTGGGTACTCTTCAACAAGTGTTCTCCAGTTATGATGAGTACATCCTTGATAATTCAATGCATAAGTGAACTGACTCTTTTCACCATACTCAATATCTACTTTTCTCCTCTTTTGTGGGTTTTGACATAAGCTCAACTCTAAGTTTGATCTGTCGATTTCACTTTCTTCTTGGAATATCATATTTCTTGTGGGCACAACAGAGTAATTAGCCTTGGAACAAGAGTTTGTGAGTCCACTTCTGTGTTCAGTTCTAGTTCCATTAATTGTGGATCTTGATTGATAATTGAGAAACTTGTGCATGTGGCGCCCTATATGTATTATTAGGTTCTACTTTGTAAAGGTTGGCTAATTGAAGAAAGATCAGCCACCTGATGATAGAAAATAGAGATTAGATCTAGGATTTCTATGTTTTAGGAGATACTCTAAAAGTTCAGTAAAAACTTGGTTATTTTATAGTTTTTCATACATTTTCATGTTATGGTTTTAAAGTTTGGATCTATTTTGATAAGGTTAATGGTACATGATCAATCCATACGCCAATGATTTTTTTTGTGCTTAATTGTTTCTTATTTGATGAAATTCAATAGAAGGAACTGGATTCAAGATTATATCATTGGAATATTTGTGGATGAAGTTGTTATCATATTCATTTAATCTATGTTTTAGATGATGAGTGAGTGATTTTTTTGAAGCAAGTTTAGTGAATGTTGATGGTATTTGAATTAGCATTATGGATGTATGCAGTAGCATAGTTTATTCTATGGATTACATCTTGCTATAGTTGTGGTTAGGTCGGATAAACACTCATTATTGATATGCATGTCTGGATATGTAAGAATTTTACTCATGTTTCTTTGATTTGAAGCTCTGATTCATCTTTTTCTTTTATCTAAACCCCCCCCCCCAACATAGACTAATTGATGATATGCAGTCATGTTCCTTGGCCCACCAGCAGAGGCCCCTTAGAAAATTACAGTTATATCAACCATAGAAAGTGATACTCTGCATAGTGAGAACCAATTAGGAACCTTGAGAGGTTAGGTCACCATGTGTTATCTTTCTCTTTCAGGAGAAATAGAATAAATAATAATATGTTTAATGTTATTGTGTTGTTTTGACCCTCAGCAATTAGTTTTTGGAATTGCATGTTGGATAAATCTAAATCCAAAGTTTCAAGATTTGAATCCCTCTGTAGTTGAAATTAGAGTTGGCAGTGCATCACTTGGATATGGAAGAGTTATAGTGATAGAGTACCTGATTGGAATGCTCCACATTCCATTGAAAATTATTGTTATGTTATCCAATTTTTAGGATGTGTTTAGAGGTGTGAAAAGCATGTATGCTCCAAGTGGCAAGTATTTTGGAATTGAATGTATCAATTTTTGAATGAACAGTTGGTTCATTCTATTGTTGCTTAACTAGTGGTGCCAACCTAAAGTGTTTGAGACCATGAAAAATTAAAGGATGTATAGATCATACTTATGAGTGTAATTATAGGTCATGCTAACCTATTTTTATGTGTCACACATTTTGGTTTATTTTGTGAGGCATGTGTGGTTAAGTTTTCATCTAACAAGTTACAAGGATATATAGTACATCTATTAGGCTTAACCCAATTAATGTTTTGACATGATGTGGTATATATACAAGGTTAATTCCTTGTGTGGATGGATGAGATACAAGATAATTAATATTTTGTGTGATATTTGGTGCAAAGAAGTGAAAGTTGTGATATAGGTGAAGTATGAAGTGTGTCAAGTCAATTTTCTAAGCTTTAGTGGAACTATATCTTCGAAATAGGTTAGATGCATTATTAGCAATTTGCATTTAGCAATGAGCCACCACTTTCTCTATCTCTTTCTATTCTAGAAAATGATCCACCAAAAATGATACTTTCTCTTTTGGATTTTGATTCCACCATTTTATATCAAACATTGTAATCGGTTGCAATATATATTGTGAGCTAATCCTCACCGTGGTTTTTCTCTTTTTTGGTTTTCCATGTAAATCTAGTGTTATTTTGTTCTTTGAGGCGATGCATGCTTTATATGTTCCTTTCCATTATTGTAAGTTTAATTTGATGCATAGAATAGATTTTTAAATTTGATAAATTGAATGATTTTCAGTGAATACTTGTTCACCCTCCCCCTCTCAACATTTTGGGTGTTCAACAATTTGTACCAAATATTGGTTCCTTCAATTGTCTTGATCATTGAGGTAGACCTTGGAGTTGAACACATGGCTACAAGGAATTATCCTATTCCTTTGGAAGAGATAATAACTAAAGGGTTTACTAAAGAAGATTGTGAAGTTGACATGTAAGGAGAACTCAAATTAGCCCTTGATGATTTGGATAAAGAAGAAGATGAGAATAGAGATCTAAAAAATGGATCTTAATGATGTACATAAATGTATCAAGAAGTTTTCAAGAGAGAAACTCAAGAAAGCTACAAAAAGAGTCAAAGAAACAAATGAGAAGCTAAAGCAATCAAATGAGACTATCACCAATCTGAAAGTGCAAGTTGAAGAAGGAAAAAGAGTTGAAGACTACCTAAATGCCAAATTAATCTAGAAAAATCTAAAGAACGTTCAAAGATTGAACAAGTGATTGTAACTTTAATATTAGATCTAGAGAAAGAAAAGAATCAAGAGGGAAATTTCAAGAAGAGATCCACAATACTTGATGAGATGATTGCAAATTAGAAGAATTCTAAGGATAAAGAAATTTTAGGGTTTGAGAAAGGAGAGAGTTCAAAGGAAAATCAAACTTTGAAAAATGATGAAAAGAAGAATGAGAAGAAGAAAAATGGAAAACAAATCCAAAACTAGAAGAAATATTTCAAGAGACCACCTATCGAACAACCAAATGCATATAGGTACTCATATTTTAATGGCTATTGTTATTCCTAAGCAATAAGTTTGGACATGCTGTATAGAAGTGTGAAGTAGAATAAATCGTGAAATGTCCAATCATTTCCCGCCATGCTATGCATGCAATAGATTTGGTCATAGAGCTAGTGAATGTAGAAATCAAATGATGAATGGTTACAATAATGGCATGATATTTCAATATTTCAATGGCTATTTTTATGCATGCAATGGATTTGGGCATAAGGCTAATGAATGTAGATCTAGAATTGATACAAGTGATCTTGTTGAAAAAAGTGTCACTTGTTACAAATGCAACAAACGAAGACATAGCTAAGTTTTGCAAAAGCAAGAATGTGAAACCCTTTGTTTCACAAAATAAGGCTAATTTGGTATTTGAAAATGGATCCAGTTGAGATGAAGAATGAAATGAAAAAGATTTGGAAGAAGAAAGAAGAGAGAAAAGAGAAGAATAATTCTATGTCAGCCCTTGGTGCAGATGTTTCATCCAAAAACTAGATAAAGAGCTTTTTCTCAGAGGGAGTTTTAAAAAAAATAATTAAGCCCATACCAAAGATATGGTGTTGATGCCTTTAGTATGTTTATACAAGGTTTGGTTTGATATGCTCGATCTATTGGTGAAATGGTCAGTGAAAAATATTTTTTTGTAGAGATTTGTGAAGTATTTGAAGGTTACTGTGATGATACAGTTAAGGTTTGATAGCTTTTTGACCTAACTTTGGATCAATGTAATCAATGCTTTTTAGGTCATCCAAATGGTGTTTATAAGTGGTTTCATGTATGAAAAGTTTATTTGGGATTGAATTATTGAAAAGTGAAGAGTAGACAGAGGCAAAGTAAAGTGTTTCTAAAGTGTCACAAGAAACCCTAACCAACAAGAATTCAAAGCTATTTATAGTTTCTTTCTTATCCCTTATTTTAGAAGTTGCTCAAAATGTTTACACCTCAAGTACTTAAGTTGTGAACCAACCTAGACCTAAGTTTAAGAAGCACCCTGATAAATTCATGGTGACAGATCTAGAAGGTGCACTTTCACATATTCCTTATGGTGTATTGCATACTAAGGATGTGAGGATTTATATTCATGCAAAATTGGATGATTATAATCATGAAAAGTTGGGAGAATTTTGTGTAGAAAAGTTAAATGGTGATGATTTTGAATTAAAAGCAGACTATGCGGGCTTGATAAAAAATAAATTAGATGTGTGAAACAACTTCCCTATCTTTTACTATGTGGATGAATGGGTTAGATATGTGTTGAACATAATTCATGATAGAATCATGTGGTTAGACCTGCCACACATGATCAACAAGGAAGCCATTAGGGTTGTGATACGGTTATGCTCCACCAGAAAAGTTTTGAGTCTCAAATCTATAAAGAATGAAGTGGTAATAAAGTTAGTCGATGCCAAATTTGATAAGCGTGCCCTAACAGAAAGGGATATAGAAGATCCAATATTAAAGTATGTGTCTAGGATGATAGGATATAGTATTTTCTTTAAAAATAGATAAAAAACAAATTCCACCATGATTAACACATCCTATGATATGGTGAAGAAAGGCATGGATGTAGACTTGTGTGAATTACTGGGACACTAGTAATTGAAGAGTCTTAAAAATACCAAATATTCTCAGTACCCCTTATAATATGGTACCCTAATTATATGCTTATTGTTTTACTTTATTAGAGAAGTTCCTAGTACAAAGAACATTGTGTGGTTGAGTAATATTCTAGTTGCTATACAAATTAGAGATGAGTTGAGAAGGTTGGGTGATGTAGATACTCAAAAAATTTCTTTGTGGGGTTTCTTTAAAATATTTCAAGAAAACATGCAAGCAAGAGAAAGGATTCCCAAAAGTGTCATTGAGAAGTACAAAAATGATATTATCTTCACGGTCAACAAATATTATTGCATTGTGGAAGTTCTTGAACCTAGGATAGTGCATATTCTTGAAATGGGATATGAGGTAGCAAAGGATGTTATTACCAGTCTAGTAG
>VDFB02057670.1:0-22520 GCA_007258455.2 Sequoia sempervirens
ATGAGTAAACAGATGATCAGAACAAGAGTTCAGAATGATGAAAGGAGGTGTGAAATGGATGAATGTTTACTCAGAATGAGTAAACGGTGATCAAAACGATAGAACGATAGTTTAGAATGATGAAAGGAGGTGTGAAATGGATGAACGTTTACTCAGAATGAGTAAACGATGATCAGAATGATAGAACAATAGTTCAGAATGATGAAAGAAGGCATGAAATGGATAAAAGTTTACTTAGAATGAGTAAAAGAACGATTGAAATGGCTAAAATAGAGTTTGAGATGATAGATGAATGAAAGGTTGAAATGACTAAAGCTCAGATTAGGGTTTTGGTTAAGCTCAAATTGGGATTAGATTAAAGGTCAGATTAGGATGATGGGATTGTTTCAAGATAGAAGTAGATTGATTGGGTTGAAAGTGATTGGATGTGGATGTGATTAGATTGGATTTTGATTGGATAGATTGAATTGAATAGGATTGTGGTGATAGAACGAATATGATTTGATTGATTGGGTAATTGGATGATTTGACTAAACGATTGGGTTTGATATGTTTGGATGATTAGATGGGTATGATTGGATGATGAAAGATGTGAGAGAGACCTTGAGTTTAATCCAAGAAAGTTACCCTTAGTGACCTAGAGCTTTGATTGATTAAGAGGATGATCACGACACTAAATCCACCTGAGGATAGAAATGGATTGATTTTGGCCGAGGATGATAACTTATGACACCGAATTCACCTCAAGATGGAAGCAAATTGATTTGGGTCAAAGTTAATGACTAATAATCAAATTCAAGTGCTATGGTCAATTTGGGTAACCACTTTGTAATACAAGGTTAAGGCGGTTTGGTTATGGGTGGTGTTTGGTGATGTAAATGGTAAAATTATGATGTTCGCTACGTGAGGGTATGGAATTTTGAATGGATTATAGGAAAATTAAAATGAAGGGTGGATTGGGGGTGGTTGTGGAGAATGAATGAGGATTTAGAGTGGTTAAACAGAGGTTGGGAATGATAATATGGAAGTTTAAATTGATCAAATGGGGGTTTTGGGAGACTTAGAGTGACCAAATGGAGGATTGGGATGATGAGATAATGGTTGGGAATGGTTAAATGATGGTTTCGAGGCTAAACATATCCAAATGGGGCGATTTCAGCTGTTCAGGAGAGAAAATTCGCCCCTCTGTAGTAAATCAGGGGCGTAATCGCCTCACTGCGATAAATCAGGGGTGCAGTCGCCTCACTGCGGTAAATCAAGGGTGCAGTCACCTCATTGTGGTAAATCAGGGGCGTAATTGCGTCACTGTGGTAAATTAGGGACTTGGCTTGATGAAAATGACCATGGCAAGGACTTTAAAATGATAATGATAAGGCCAATTTGTCAAAACTTCACTGGTTTCTCACAAAAAAAAACACTCTCCAACAAACACAATCCTACGATTAGTGTTAAGGGTATGGCCAAAGAGGTCTTAATCTAGGATGCACAAGGTGTCTAGGGAGTCCTCGATATACTCTCAGTATGTAAGGCACAACCGTGAACACCAGCCTGTCACAAGCGTGAGTCAGGAACCCTAGCGAGATACTGAAGGGCTCAGACCAACTCTTCACGTCTATCTAGGTATCACCCTAGCTTCGATGCTCCACCAATTACGACGTGATTGGATTGGGGTACAACTTTCGCTCTCCCCCCTTTATATACCCCACCAGTACGCGTGGTTGGAATCGTACCTTGGGGTGATGAAATCCCCAAGCAGGTCCCACTATAAAGAAAGCACTAACCATCTCCAACTACTCCCCAGGCTCACATGAAGTGCAAGGGGAAAGTGAAAATGAGCTAATGCTCCCTTTGGGTAACACAAAAAGAAAAACACATCAAGCAATGAATATTACTCCCTCTAATTAAACTATGTTCTTAGATTAACACAAACAACAAGGATAGTTTAAAAAGTTTGAGTGAACGGATAGCCTTGCAAGCAAATGTTAGATGTTTTATCCCGCTTTCTTCATCAACTTCACAAGAATATGCTACAAAAAGTTAGCAAAAAGCACCCATATCTTTGCAAGAATAGTGTTAGGGAGAAAATAGCGAAAAACCGAAGCCAAACTAACAGTTTTACCTTCCAAAATGTGTTGCTTTGTGGTGATTAGGGGGTGTAGTTTCCCTTTTGTAGCAAATCAGGGGTGTAATCACCTCACTATGGAAAATTAGGGGCATAATCGCCTCACTACAGTAAATCAGGGGCACAGTCGCCTCACTGCGGTAAATCAGGGGCGTAGTCGCCCCACTGCAAAAAAGTGTTAGCACAAATTTCAGCCCGGGGGCTGTAGTCGCCTCGCTGTAGAAAAGGTGTTAGCCAAAAATAATTTTCAGCCTAGGGGGCGTAGTCGCCTCACAGCAGAAAAAGTGTTAGCCAAAAAAAAAAAAAATTAGCCTAGGGGGCGTAGTCGCCTCACTGCAGAAAAAGTGTTAATAAAAATAATTTTCAGCCGAGGGGGCATAGTATTCGCCTCTTGTAGAAAATGTGTTAGCAAAGAGAAATGGTACACTATTAAAGAGTAATTCGCCTCAACTACTTGAGAGAAAAGTGTTAGCACAAAAATAATTTTCAATGAGGAGGCGTGGTAAAAGCCTCATTAGAGAAAAGTGTTAACCTGAAAATAATTTTTCAGCTAAAGAGTGATGCTATAAATCAGGGGGCATAAGGTAGCCTCGACTGCGGTAAATCCCGAACATGAATTCGCCCATCCACTATGGTAATCAGGGGTCACGGTTAACCCCATTGCGAGTAAAATTAGAGGCGTGAGTAAGCCCCATTCACGTCATATTCTTACCAAAATCTCAATAGAGCCTTAGGCCTTTAGGAACATTTTGGCTGAGTTGCCAGAAGTGTGCCTACAAATTATGATATAAAAAATGTTTAGCCCTTTCTAGAAAGCAATTGTTAAAATCACAATGGAAAACATAATGGAACACCTCGTAGTTAGCCTAAAGGTGTAGAATGCAAGGGAAAGTGTTAAAAAATGATGACAAATGGATGCTTCAGCTGCTTCTTGTAGGTGAGAGCTTTCCTTGGTTGCTCCTTGATTTGGATTGATTTGTATGCTCCTTGATGGCTCTTGATGTGGCTAAATGAAAGATTTGACTATGTGCTTGGATGCGAGGGGCTGAAATGGATCGGGGTGATGGCTAAATGGAGATTACTGGGAATGGTGGCGTTTGAATTTTGCCCAAAGGCTGACTAAGTCTCCCAAATGCCTTAGAGGATAGGGTATTTATAGAGAAACTTAAATTATCTAGAGAATTCAATGGTTGAGTTTTATCCAACAAAGTCAAGATGAAGGGCTAAGGTGAGTTGAGGACTCACAAGCCCTCACATTTTGACATGTGGAATGTGAAGTGGATAAAGGTAGGGTGATGTGTAGGTGATGTGGAAAAGAGAAACATGATGTGGAGGAAGGACAAGTACCTTCCAAGTACTTTGATGTGACCTTTCAATGATCACATGGGGAGAGGGAAAGCTTTGGGAGAATAAAAGTGAATTTAAAAATTCACAATGATTGGAAGAATCTAGTGGATAAGACAAGGTTCCCAAAAGGTGGGAATTTGTCACATGTGACTTGATGTGACAAGTCAAAGGTTCTAGAAGATGCATGGGAAAAGGGGATTCTAGGAGGAATAAAAGTGAATTAAAAATTCACATGGGGAAGAGAGGAGCCTAGGGTGAATAAAAAGGAATTAAAAATTCCTTAGGGGATGGGGAGAGTTGACTAAGGTAATAATTAGGTTTGACTAATCAATAATTAGAGGATAATTAGGGGTTAATGAGGATTAGAAGCCAACTTGCAAAAGTTGGAGAATGTGACACATCCTAATCAAGGATTAGGCATGTGCACATCCTTAATGAATAGATTAGGAGATGGATTAGGATTAGATGAAAATGACGTGAGGAATTAAATAAATGTAATATTTGATGAAAAGAGGATTAAGGAGGGTAAGGTGTTTAATTATTAATTAAATACTTAGGGATTTGGAAAAATTAAGGATAGTAATTAAATAATGGTAATATTACTTAATTAACTCAGATAAGAGGATGTTTAGATGAAAAGTGGTAAATTTGGATAAATTAAGTGTCCAAATTTGGATGTCTACACTACCAAAAGGAGGTTTAAATCTCAAAGTTGATCTTGATCACCTCTATAGGATTCTACAGGGTCTCCTATTTGTTGGGAACTCATATTGCATACATCATGAAGATGTTTTAGTTAGGATTTTTGTTGAATCTTTAGTAGATGCTATAGTATCTAATGATTTCATCATTTAATTAGCTGGTCTACCAATTAATTGGATTCAATGAGAACTAATTTTGAGGCTTGGTTCAAAAGTGTTGAATACATTTTTTTTTATTAGTATAGCTTACATAGCTTAGAAAGTAGTTACATGATCCCATGCATGAGTCTTTTACTAAGTTCACAAAAAATGTTAACAAAATTAAGAATATAAAGGCTTACTTCTAAGAATAAAATTGCTTCTTCATCTAAGCTCAACTATCCAATGTTAGATTTCATTTGAGAAGAGGTAGGATTGCTATTTTAGAAGATGCACAAAACATAGAAATTGAGGTAGAATACATCTTCTAATAGCTGTGAAATAGAAGAGAGAGATACAAACTAGCAAAGATCAAGCTACTACCTCCTTTGATCCTATGATATAGAGGTTGGATAATAATATTATTGTATTGAAGAGGAAATTACCCAAAGCACAACATCAACAATTTCTATATCAAGATGTACCAAGAAAAGCATATATACATCCCAATAACAATAATAAAGATTTAGGGATACCTATTTGTATGCAAAGAATTGCTTTGGAAGGACCTTATGCAAGTGGAAGAAGCAATACTATGTGTAACTTTCATGTCACTATTGATCAATATAGTCCCCCATGTCCAGAGATGAATTATTTCATACAAATTACCATTATGAAATAATTTATTGAAGAAATAATAGTTGAAGAGGAAACCATTGATTGATATGGCGACTCTATGGTAAATTTCCTAGAATATGAATTAGATTAAATAGAGGATAAGATGTATACACTATGTTGGATGATCAATCATATGTCATTTTACTAGAAGTCATCAATCTACAAATTATAAGAACGTGTAGGCTACCTTAGAGGACAAGAAAATGATTGAAGGTAAATAACATAGAATATAATGCAATACACACACAATACCTTCACCTAAAACCATTCTTTCTCCTTAGATAGAGTTAAAGTAGAGTGCACCCTAGGTCCACTTGATGTTCTCTTTCAATGTGTTTATGGAGGATTGAGTTTTCTTATAAAATTAACATCATGATCTAGTAGGATTGATATGATGAATAATAAAATTGATAGCATGAGGATATGATTAATACTAGCTAGATTATGGAAGAAATTGAAAGAAAATGTAGCAACATAATAGTACCTGATAAGAGAAGATATTCAAATGGGTGAGAGGCCCCTCATTTATAGAATTTCCATAAAGTAAATCAATGATGACAAGTTTATATTGTGATCCATGTGAATGAACCCCATGGCTAGGATTAAATGGATAAGGATTGAGGGATAAAGTTGAATTAATTAAATAAATATATATTTTTTAATTAATTGAATTATGTAAAGGGAAAGATAATTAAATAAATAGTAAATATTTATTTTTAAAGGATATGATAAAATGGGGAAAGGATAGAATTAATTCAATAAATAATAAATATTTAATTAATTAATACCTTCTAGGATAGGGTAAAATTAGGTGTGGTTGGGTACAAGGTCAGATTTTAGGTGTCTACAATCTCCACTTGAAAAATATTATTGACTAAAAATCCTTCTTCCTATTTCAAAAATGATGTACCTACTACAAATACTCATAAACCCATATGTACTAAAATGTCTCCTATTACCTCCACCTCCTTATCTTTTGATAAATTTTCTTATTCTATTTGATATAATTTATTTTTATAAAATCTCTAGGATTTATATATCATCAACTAAATATTCAAAAATAAATCCCATTGAGTTGGATTCCCTTGTAAAATACATAAAATCATATTCTTCTACCTCATCCTTTCATGTTAATGCTACCTCAACTGATTAATGTGTAAATTTTTAAGTAACTTTAGTTTTCCTCTAGAACTAAAAAATTAGATATCCATAATCCATGATGAGAAACCAAATCCTTTCTAATCTTTCATTATATATTAGTGGTAATAGGTCAAGAAATTATATTATAGACTTTAGGGCATTTGAAAATGTTTTTTTTTTTTTTTTTGCATTTGAAAATGTTATTCCAACAAAGGTTTCTCAATTCCTAGGTCTTTTTCTTCCCAAAAAATTGAGGAAATGTTATTCCATAGATTCAAAATAAACACCCCTACTTGGGAAAATAAAAATTTCACAAGTCATCCTAGCAACATATCTAAATAGAATGTTAAAAATGACTATCCTGAGAGGTGATATACCTGCTAGTTATGGTATATTACTAAGTTACCTTTTTCACAAAAAAATAGGAGGAGAAATCTAGATGGATTGGTCACATGCCTACATTCATTCGGGTAACAATAATGTTTGTTTGGATCTAGAACCTAAGGTGGAGTTTACTATTCTTAAATCAAATGATTCAAGGTTTGAAATCTTGTATGAGGAAATACACTTTGCAACATGTATGCTATTTTTGTCCAAATGAAAAATTATCAGAGTTGCTTTTCCTAGATATATCCTCTGAGCTATTGATCTTAGAGTCTAATGGAAACTATTCTTCTTCAGATGTTGGGACAAGTTTAGTGTTAATTTATCTAGATAACATTTTTTTTTCCTTTTTCTTATATATTGGAATTTTAAAACATAAATAATACACATGAATATGAAGCTTTTTTGTTAGGTTTGGTTACAAAGCTAAATAAAAGGGATTAAAAAATTAAGAGCTTTAGGTGATGCAAAATTAGTGGTGAAACAAGTTTATAAATTTATTGCAGTAAAAAGTTAAAGATATCAACACTATAGAAATAGTGTATGGGATAACATTGAATTCTTAGATGCTTTATCCATAGAAGAAATACTTAGGGAAAAAAATTATAGGGAAAATTATTTAGTTGTATTTGCATCATTATTGTTCTTTTATCTTGATTTTAAAGAGGGCTCTTATAAAATAGAAATGATCTATTATCCTAGTGTCCCAAATAATGTTGATTAATAGTAGATCTTTGAGAATGCATAGATTCATGTTGGTCCCTATTTTGAAGGAAAATCCTCTAAAAGTAATTAATTTTGTCTTGACATTTTCAAAGAAACAACAAAAGGAGTGATACAACTTAAAAATAATAATATTCTCAAAGGTTTACTTTCCCTTGAATATTTGTTTGATAGGAATGATAGATCTTTCAAAAAGAAGATTAGGGAAGCTATTCCTAGTTTGTATAAGTATGAAAAGGTAAATATTGGATCCTTAGATGATCCAACAATGGCATATATAGGGAAATGTTGTACATACAAGGAAAGAGAAAAATTGTTTACAATGTTGATTAAATATAAAGATGTCTATTCTTGGTGTTATGATGATTTGAAAAATTTATGAATGAAAGAATAAAACATCATATCCCTCTCAAACATGACACTTCTTCTTTTAGATAAAATAAATAAACATATAAACCTAAGGTGGAAGATTCTATTTTTCATTTTAAGTGAATAAGATGTTGAAGGCAAGAATTATTTATGCAATTCATCATTCAACTTGGGTGGACAAAATTATTCTAGTTTGTATAAAGAATGTAGAGATTAGAATTTGTGTAAATTTTAGAAATTTAAATCAATCTTCTCTAAGAGATAATTATCCTCTACTATTATGGATCATGTATTGTAGATAGTTTTTAGATCAAAGATGATTTCTATGCTTGACTATTTATCAAGATATAACCAAGGAAATGATAGCGAGCTCCTACAACCGCATATCACTTGCAAAACAAAGAACAACCTTCCACAAGAGAGTATGGCAAGAGAATAGTTTTCTTGATTATGAATGAAACTTGATACACTATGATACATGAGTCCTTGCTTATATAGGCGAGGTGAGAGATAGGATTATATAATATTTGGACAAGTGTATTAATCTTATGACATGAGACAATTAAAGATAAGATAAGATAAGATCTAATAACAACTAAGACTTCTAGAAATATTCTTAGGACCTAAGTAAACTTAACATGCTAAAAGGACCTACTAGGTGAACTATTTATATATAAAACAACTTATTCACACCAATATCCCACTTAAATGCAACTTAGGGGAAGTAGAAAAATGCAAATGATGCAAGAATGTGATGATGGTTCTCAACTATGAGGCCATGTTACATACCTATTTACAAAATATCTCTCACAAATGGAGTAAAGGAGAAAAGCATATGGATAAAAACTCCTCTTTGAAAGAGAGAATGCAGGAAACAATCATGTACAAGTGATGAAAGAAGTGGTAAATGGAGGGCTCAATATGAACCACCAAGTACTGCACCAATCACAAACACATAATAAATAGACCCCACATAAGAGGGAATGATTTAGACTATAAATTCCCCCATAATAAAGTAGCTCCTATGCCAAAGATTAATTCTCAAAGACCAAAGAGTATCTTATGCTTGAAAAAATATACCTACCCTTAGGAAGAAAAAATTCCAATGGTTAATGTAGAAGCAACTCCAAGTCCAAGAAGGGAGATTAGGGTAGAAGCCTCATGATGGGTGTCTATGAAAACTGATCAAGTGCATCCATGCAAGAATTTATCATAACCAAATTAGGTATATTCCCAATCAAGGAAGAAGACAAAGCATGACCATGTGTAAAATCAGGAATAATCTCCAAAGACAATGATGGGTTGAAAATAATAGTGATGCAATTGTCATAAAAGAGGAGAGGTAACTACTCAAATGTGTCCTCCAAATATACACTATGAGACTCACAAAATAAATCAGATATACCTATCAAGTACCCATCCAACAAAGAAAAATACGAAAGACATGAACTGAAGTATTGGAAGCCATGGTAACTCTAAAATTTCAAGAATTAGGAGGTGAAGGAGATTGAATCTCTTCACAAGGCTTAAAACCCCAAGGTTCAAGAAACCAAGTAGAGCCTCTGATGAGCTAACTATTATGCCTTGTACACATGCCCTATTTTAAATGTGGAACCCCTTTCTTATATTTTGTTTTTGGTCAATCTAAGTCTTGTTTCCTAGTAATTTAGTTCATAGTTGATGATTTTTCCTAGAGAATATTTTTGGGAAAGGTTAGTTTGATAAGTAAGGTCCTAAAATTAATAATCTTAAGTTACAATTAGATTTGGTCTTTGGTTTAATTAAATTATGGAATCTTTTTGTACATTTGGATGCAAGGATTCCTACCACATTAGGATATTGTAGAAGCTTGATCACCTTCTTGATAATGTGGATATTCATCCATGTTGTGGATATATCCCTTAGGCATTAAATATCTTGTGAAGTCAGAACATCTCACATAGATATAGTTTGGTGCTCCCCACTCTATCATACACAAATAAGCATTAATGGTGAATGTTTTAGCAAACTTTTGAGTCAAATTGAAGGGCTTCTCTCTCATTTGTGGTATTTTCCTCCTTTGTCGAGGAGCTAGAGCATCTCATGATTTCCTAGCTCCTTGAGAGTGTCAATTAGGTCTCGTTGATCATCCATAATATTCTCATCTTTTCATAGGTATACTAGCTTATCCATTTATCATAGTCATTCGAAATAAAATTAAAATTTAATCAACAAAACTACTCTGGCCAAACCCTCCATAAAATCATTGGAAAACGTGCTAAATTTGTAGTGAATCATATCGATTGTTCTTGAATTTCAAGATGGGTTTTCTATTTAAAATGGATTCCCTAAGACTCTTACCAAAACAAATTAAGGATGGGAAAGGGTAATATGTTGTTTAAAATCTAATAGAAATGCCCTAGAAACTAAGGTCCTACTGCTATCGAAGGTTCATGCCTAAACACCCATTCAAATTCCAATTTTATCATGATGAACATCTAGGGAATTCTGCAATAATATGTCTTGCATTTTAGGGTTTCGTTTAAAGTATCAATTCCATTTAAGAAACCATCGGACGACCCTTCCAATCAAATTATGGCATTTAAAAGTTGATCTCTCACTAGATGGGTTTTCAACTGGGTATGGGTTTTCAGAAATGATGACTATCTTAACATGCATCTCTAACCCTTGCGACTTCCATTTGGAGTTCAAGTCATTCACAAAGGATCTTGTTTTGGGAGTTTGGTGGGGGCTGTGGACATATCCCACCGCTTTCAAAATCTTTGCGGCATCCTTACTATCATCAAGAATTTGTCGAACTTATTCTTAGATAGACTCCCTCTTGCGAGACTTTGATTCTATCTGATCATAAACCTTCGCTCCATCTCTTTCACCTTCAACCTTTTGCCACCTCCATGGGGCCTCCAATGGCGTACAATATACTATAGGTTTTCATATTCCCGCTATATTGTGATGCTCTCAGAAATCCCACCATGGAAGTGATCCATTGTATTTGCATGGATTCACTTAGGATCGGGATACATTTAGAAGGACCTCAAAAAATTTCCAGATTCCCAAGTTTCTCAAAATTCTACAGATGAAGTAATATGTTAAAGGCTACTGCTTTATCCTAGACTTGGATATGGCCAGTACCATGCCAGACTCTCGCATTATCTTGTGTCCTCTAATACTCCTGCAAAAATATTTAAAAAGTCTCGACTGAACAATCTTTGGATGATATCATTTCAAGCCTAATAGGTTGTGATGGCCTGCATCTTGGGGTACCTGAAATGCGCACTATGGTGATTTTGAATGAGTTATCCGTTTTCTTTATGCATATCATTTTTGTTGTTGTTTTATGATGGTAATATCCTATTATGCATGGAACGTCCACATTAATGTTAAATTGGGGTTAATTATTGAGGTTTAATTTGTTCAAGTTTAAATAAATGAATTTTTTTTGCTACAAAATTTTTGGTCTTATTGTAATAAAGTGATTTTAAACTTTAATATCTTATAGTGAATCAATGTTCCACATAATTACCTCTACATAAAAAACATTTTATTGATTATTTATTAAGTTTCTTCATGTAGATATACTATTCCTTGAATCCAAAATTAGTTTAGGATGGGATTTTGTAGAAAATACTAACTTGGGGTATGTGGACTTAGAAGATTTCTTAAATTGATTAGGGTTTGTTGGGACTCAAAATTATTGTGCCTTTTACTTGATTCCTTTCTTAGTTTTTGCCTTTGTTAGCTCAAGTTAATAACTAATCCAAGATATCTAGAGTACTCTACATATGAAGTAGAGTACTATTCCTTGAATCCAAAATTAGTTTAGGATGGGATTTTGTAGAAAATACTAACTTGGGGTATGTGGACTTAGAAGATTTCTTAAATTGATTAGGGTTTGTTGGGACTCAAAATTATTGTGCCTTTTACTTGATTCCTTTCTTAGTTTTTGCCTTTGTTAGCTCAAGTTAATAACTAATCCAAGATATCTAGAGTACTCTACATATGAAGTAGAGTACTATTCCTTGAATCCAAAATTAGTTTAGGATGGGATTTTGTAGAAAATACTAACTTGGGGTATGTGGACTTAGAAGATTTCTTAAATTGATTAGGGTTTGTTGGGACTCAAAATTATTGTGCCTTTTACTTGATTCCTTTCTTAGTTTTTGCCTTTGTTAGCTCAAGTTAATAACTAATCCAAGATATCTAATTTGGGTGGTCTCTTGCCAAATTTCTTCATATAGTTGGATAGAGAATGAAAAATTAGGCCCAAGTGTTTTTGAAAGTTTTATGAAATCCTCTAAGAAATCGTAGTTATGAATTTGTGGATTTTCTCTTCCATCATGTTTAGTTGAATTTCCTCCCCAATAAAGTTTAGTTGTCAGTCCCCATAAAAAGATAAAAGGAAAGACAAAAAAGTGACTAAGGTTTTGCTAGAAAATACATCTAAACTTCACCTTTTCAAGGTGTAGCAACAAAAATTATTATTGTTCCTTCAACACACACACCCTGTTCGGAACATGGACCCTCTCTTTCCTTCACCTTGTTGGGTCTCTTTTGGTTGCTGCCTCATTTTGTGTGTCCCCTGTTTTGGTGTTTGAAATGGT
Source organism: Sequoia sempervirens (assembly GCA_007258455.2). Taxonomy (NCBI): domain Eukaryota; kingdom Viridiplantae; phylum Streptophyta; class Pinopsida; order Cupressales; family Cupressaceae; genus Sequoia; species Sequoia sempervirens. Next base: position 12,204 of record VDFB02057670.1, read on the forward strand.
CAGTGAGTCCCAAAGAGTCATCTTAAATTGACCATGTCTTTGCCCCCTCAAATTTTCTAAGTTCTAAGTGTTTGCAGAATCCCACTGGTTGTTTCCCTTAGTGTTTTGAAGCTAGCGTCCATTACCCTCATCGGGCCCGCCTTGTCGGCCCGCCCCTGTCGGACTTCCATTGCTCCTCCGCCATTTCAAAAGGCCTTCCTCTGGTGGCTTTCTGCCCATCGACTTCCGGAGCTATCTTGGCCATCAGTTTTCCTCCAAACTTTCAAGCTGTTGTCAGTCGGTTGCCACTCGACCGTCGGATCTCGATGTCTCTGGCGCCGTTTTTGAAATTGCCCCACCAACCTTTGAACCCACCGTACTCAAATTTATGAGGTGTATTTAATGAGGTAATGTCTATAAATAGTCCATTCTCACCTGTCATTTTCAATTGTTAGTTACTTAGAGATAGTCAGAACGAGCTAGAACCATCTCCCTCTGCCGCCTTCGAGCCCGACGAATCTCAGAGCTGATTCAACACCTTTGTTAGCTGGTTTCTTGACTTCATTCATTGGATTCTCGAGGTGAGTTTTCCACCCCACACTTCACCTTGTGTTTTTTTTTTATTTCTTGCTAAACTAGTGAATTTGAAAGGGAAAAGACTTATGAACTAGGTAGAGAAAACCCAATTGAATAAAACCCATATGCTCAAAATTGTAAAAACCCTCGAAACTCACTCATTATCTGACTGTAGAACCTTGACTCCCTGATGCCATTCTTCAGCTAGAGCGTTCATGCTCTACGGACCTGCGTACTCCCATCGCCATCACTAGCTCTCAAAAACAAAGATAACTTACAAATGAAAAACCTCTTTTCAAGTCCACCATCGAGCGGGAAGACTCCATCCTTTTTCCATTTAAACTTGGTCAACTCACAAACTGAAACAGAGTCCAATGAGCCACTCAGATCCGCCTGCGTGGGATTTCGTTCTCGGGGCGTTGTTAATGATCCGCCACTCTAAACAACTTTCTGACCTCAACTTTCTGGCGCTTGGGTCCTGTCTCACTGATTGCCTCTAAAAATCATGCTAGAGAAATATTGAGTCTGGGCTTGTATCAGATCCCGCCTAGCAGATTTTTGTTGACGGAACTCCATTTGTGTCTTGTTGTCTCGGGTGGCTTTCACGACCCTATAGCCTGAATTTCAGACCCCGACTCCTCTATCAGTTGACTTCATGCACCAACGACCAAGTGCCAAGTATCCTTCGGGTCTCGCCTCGCGAACTTCCATTTGTGGGCTGTCGTGCCAAGCCCACCGCTCTTCATGGCCACTAACATCCTATGTTTCAACCTCTGAAACCCGACTCAATCACGACCGTCGAAATCCAAGATGAGTGAGGAACCATTACGGGTCGCCTCTCGTGGACCTCCACCATTGGGACTCTATCCCATCCTAGCCGTTATGAAAGGGAAAACTACCTCTGTCCTTCTGCTGCTCAGAACCTGATCTCCCATTTGCTGATGAGCTTCCCCAAATGAAAACAAAGTAAACGCGAAAGCCAAAATTTTTGTCAAACCCAATTCCTCGAATGGTTCCCATCGAACCTCTGTGTGCTCTTCGCCATTTCCAACGACATTTTCCTAGTAGCTTCCCAACCATGTTGACCTAGAGTGCCTAAATGACAAGTCAATCATGCTGCTACCCTCTAGAGCTGCAGGTCCTGCCCATCGAAACTCCGCCCTCAGAATGACATCCTGCCAGAGTCGTTTTGAATGGCAGACTCAAACAACAAAGCTCCTTTTTGATTCTGATTGCCCAAAAGATGATCCAAATGTCCTCTAATCAAAAAATTAACTTTGACCCACATGTTAAAATAGGGCATTCCCCTTAATGGAATCCTCAAACTTCCCAAATCAGAAGGCGGGTTAGGATAGGCGGGCCATTGTGCCCTGGCTGCTGTCCCTCCTGCAACAGCTCTAAAACAACCATTAGCTTAGGGAATTCTGACCCCTCCTGAATTATTAAAACTCCCTCCTATGAACTACTAATGTCAATTTGGATGATATGTTAGATTTCTCAAATGTTGAATTATCCAATCTAACTCTATTTGTAGGGTTTCAGCTAATACTCCTATGTTTTCATGCTTGAATATGCTCACCTCTCTTTTCCTGCAGGATATATGGAATCGGGTGCAAGACCTTCGGGAGAGGCCGTGGAGAAAGATAAAGGAAAGAAAATAGCCAAAGCACCCCGCGGAAAAGATGACAAAGATTAGAGGAAGTACAAGTTCCAAGGGGAACCTTTGAACTCCAAAGTCACCTCAACTTGCAAAGAGATCATAGATACAAACATTGGACATGTAGACCTCGATGAATTCAAGCAAAGGGTACGGATCAGCCCTAAAACATAGAATGCAAGAAATATCAAAAGTAGTGGGTTGGCCAAAGCTGTAGGCTTCCCTCCCTCCCTCATCGCCCCTGAGCTTGTTATGGATTGAAGAGAGGCATACCAAGAGGAGACCTGAACAGTAGTAGATAAAGACAAAAACATCTTGGCTGACATGACTACTAAGGCTTGATAACAAGGACTTTCATATCCCTACCTTTGGGGAGATGGAAGTGCCAACCGTGGATGATGACAAGGCTATGTGGGATCAAGACCCCCCTCAAGTGTAAAAGACTTATTAATTAGTATTGGTTGAAAGAGAAGTGGGGCAACGCAGCTAAGGTGCCCCAGGAGCTCTTCTATAGTGACTTCTATGAGGACTACCATGACTTGGTGACATTGCTGAGTAGAGTCATGGGCCTCCCAATTGCAACCTATTTCCAGGACTAGATGTTATATTTCGTGGAGGATATTTTCTGTGGAGAAGCCAAGTTTTACTAGGCATGAATAATCAGTGATTGCTTCCATGAGCAATTTATGGCTGTAAAAAAGACCTCAAGATTTTACATGACATCTTACTTGGCATATTCATTGGCCGAACATATGCAATACAAATGCCTATTCAAAACTCCAGATGAGGAACAAGGCAGGGAGCTGAAAGTCTACGATAAGTACCCTCAACTACAATTCAGAAACTTTAAAAGGGACTACTACAGAGTCAATGATTCTTTCATAGGTCATATTGTCAGATTGATTGGGGGTGACTTTGAGAGAAGAGTCTCCCATAGTTCCAACGCTTTCCTCAAACAATTTTCCTTCTTATTCATTCAGTATCCAAAGTTCACATACATCCGTGTTGAAGGCTTTTCAGAAAAACCATAAAAGCTACCCCGATATCCCAATGACTGGATAATACTGTTAGAACTCTCTTGATAGCTACGACATGCACACACCCTTTTGAGTAGCAAGCATAAGGTGGGGATTCCTTATCCCCTCTCCTTCGGCCAAGGGCTATATGAACTCCATACCTCTCAATGTGTCGATAATTCAGAGAAAGGACTAGTGGAATACCATTTGAAACTCCACATTGCTCAGCCACGGATGGACCCATATGGTAAACTCAAGAAGGCAGTTGGACTTGAATACACCCATCTACATAGCGTTGAGGAATTTTGGGCTAATTGAAAAGATGATAAAGAAGTGTAGATGAGGCACTCTATGTAGATGACCGCATATTTTGTAAAGAGGGTCAACCTATTCCTGTTACTTGATCAGGTGGAAGAAGATGAAAGCACAATCATGGATCCTCGGTACAACACAATTATCAATTTGCCGCTGCCATTGATCGATTGGAAAGAACAAGAGGTTGATGACCTTGATATTTTGACCAAGCCTGTCAAGGCTAGAACAAAAGAATGGGTTGATGGAAAAATTTCCCAATTGAAGTAGCAAGCGGTCACTTTGACCTATGAAGGGAGAATGAGCCAACAAGTGATAGTGGGACAGTTGCTGCCCCATCAGGAGAAAATTTAACATCTCCTTCGACCACCATGTCAAGGAAGAGGAAAGAAGCTGCAGAAAAACAACCCAACCCCAAGGTATATGTGAGAAAGGCTTCAGAAGGATAACCTCCCAAGAAACACAACAGATTAGGTAGTTTCACGGAAATGCCAACCATTCAAGAGGATTTTCTCCATGAGGGAGAGGAAATGGAGGCCGAGAAACCAAAATCTCCACCTACTGCCTCTGCAACTTCTGCCTACTTCTAAGGTGATGGTTGTAACTTCTTCACTGGTGGTGCATATCTCAGTCCACCTTGCCTCTTCTCCACCCATTGTGCAGGTTGTGACCATTGAATCTTATTCCGCCACCACCTCTCCGCTTTCCTCTACTTCCATGTCTCCAAAAAAATCACTATCCTTGAAAACAACAACAATACCAATGCCCACGCTCTCACTTCAAGAGGCCTTCTCCCGACATATACAAAACGCTCCTATAAAACACTCGGGAGTGCTAATGAACCCGACTATTCAAGCTGCCTTAGCAAAAATTCTTGCCAATATTCCAACCTCCACTCCTCCAACTGAATCAACCGAAATGAAAGCCACTATGGAAATATCCAAGGAGTTGGAGCAACGAGAGAAGGAAGCTAGAAAGGGGGTCGAGGAAGAAGCAAATGATTACCATGAACATCTAGAGTTCCAACGCCTGCCAATTGATGAGGTGGTTCATGAAACAAAATCCTCTGAGAGTGATGAAGAAGATGCCAGTTCCAAATATATTGTGGACACCTTTGATGAGAATCTCGAGGAGGAGCTAAATGGATGAGAGGTCGCCGGAGAAGAATCAGAGAGTGGATGGGAGGACGCAAAACCAACTTCAGGGCAATCAAGGCAAACATGAAAGGAAAAATTAAAGATGTATCGGCAAAGGTTCGTCTTTCAAAATCAGGTAGGCCAGAATTTCTCGACGCGAGAGGAATAGCCCCAAAGAGCATACAACCATCGAGTCTCCACAAAAGGAAACTGTATTCATTCATGATTTAGATAAAGAAGGAGAAATGACTGAACATGAGACTCTGGCTAGTAAGGTGATGGAAATTGAACACATCCATGAAGAACAACATGATCATGAATCACCAGAGGGGGAATCTCGTATGCCTGAGTGGCTTGAGAAACAACTGGAGAAGAAAGCTCCTACCCCAAAGGATCTAAGAGCAATATTGGAGGCCATCTTGGCTTGATCCCAGATCAACACTAAGAAAGAAAAGAAGCCTAAAGTTAGATCCAAACTGACCATGGATGCCTCTGGATCTAAAACTATGCAAATTTCCATGCTAGTTGTGGGTGAAGAAGGTGTAGACTATAATGTCTCCACCATCAACTTGGGGACAACCACGAGGGGACAAAAAATAGATCATCTCCAAGAGTACGTTGCCATAGTGGTACACCTGATGCAAAAGTATAAGATATCCAAGGAAGAAGTAAAAGCACAGTTGGATAATTTGACTAACTATATTCATCAATGGTCATTAGTGGAAGAGCTCCCCACCACATCCTTGGTGCCACCACAATTTCTGTCCAAGGACCATATCAACAAGCTTGAGAAAAGAAAGAACTGGACTAAGACTATAGAGGATTGGTTCCAACAAGTCCTATATGCTGGAAACATGGGCATCAATCATGCTGTCAAGACATCAAATAAGTTCTTAGAAGTACAAAAATACCTTGAGGGCACGAGGAAGTTTTGCACTAACTTACCAGAGGTATATGGGTCCACCTATCCTAAAATTGAGGCCATCCTCAAGCTGCCTCAAAAAACATGGGAAAAGGAGCTTGCACTGACAAAGGGCGATCATTGGCTGGTGGATATGTAGAAGATAGACTTCGATCACAGAAAAGAGAAACTGGAGAAAGTTCTTTGTAAAGTGGAGCTTGACATTGATTGGGCCAAAGACATTAGGGCAGACTGTATTTAGTATTTGAAATTAATGATAGGTTACAATATGCCTGCTATCGAGATTGATCTAGAAAAGTTAAAGCCTTATTTCCATAAGAAGATGGAAGATGGAATGTCGAGCAAGCTTACCACAAATTTTATGAGTTTTGCTGCTCGGGCTTTCGTCCAATTTGAACAGGTCAGGGACAACACGACTAAGTGTGATGGAGATTGGGATACACTCATAGGCCAATCCAAGCAATGGAACTACCAGGTGCTCCAATCTAATATAATGGAGATTGATAAGCTCCAGGCATTAATCAACAAGTTCATGGAATATGCCACTTTGAAGGAGGAAGGAAACCTAGTTATTGATGAAAATATTCTCACAGAATAGCTGTAGCAAAGGAAATGAACAAAAAAAAAAAAGTGCTATAGTGCTGCCACAAGAGGACAAAAAAGGGAAAAGGACAAATATGTATTTTAAATTGTAATATATTTGGGGGTAGGTGGAACCCTTGTTTGTAGTGAATCTTGGCCACACAATGCAAATCAATCTTGGCCATTCATTTTGCTTTTTGAACACTATAAATAGGGGGTCTCTCATTTTCAAGAGAGAGTTGAGTTGTTGTAAAGGCATGCTACAAATTTTTTAATAGATTACTTTGTTGTTCTTCATGTTTTAGATTACTTTGATAGATTAGTTAATACTATTCAATGGTTGTGTAGATTTATGCTGTGTTGATGCCTTTCTTGTCCATATTTTTTGTTGTTTACTGATTGTAGATAGTTGTGTAAAGTTAGTCTGGGATAAACTAAAAGCTTCTCCAAACTTCTATCTTTTGTTCATGCATGTTTATGGTGAATGAATGGTTGAATATTTGCAGTCCTTGGAAGCTTGCACAAGTTTCATGATACTGTGAGTTAATCTGGTTAAGTGAAATTATGTTTTGGGTAGGGTGTCCATAGTAGAACCCTCCATGATCATTGTTCATCGCTAGTTTTAGATCTAGGAACCTCTTCTCTTCCCTACCCTTTTTTCCTTTTTTTTAATAAGTAACCTATGCTAAGGTTCATTTCACATTGTAAAGCCAAATCTTAAGATAAAATAGGAGTTTAAGATTGCTATTTGAACCTGCAGCAAATTGCACGCTAACTTCCCATTTCAGGAACTCCATTCTAAGATTCACCTTTCCTCCAACTTAACTTTGTAAATATGCCTCGTAATTACCAAAAAAATCACATCAAACATCAACTAAGAAATTCCATGCACGTCATGACCTAACACCTGAGAGACCTTGGTGTGATTTTCAACAACTTGTTGTTGGAGATTACCTTTCAAGAGAGGTAGTGCACCTAGAGGGAGGGAAATTTTAGCTAAGTTGGATCAAGGTGATTCACTCTCCCTTGAGAGGTCCCGAAGAGTTTTAAGGTCTACTCCAAAAAAAGGGAAATTTTAGGAATTACAACCTCCCACGAGAGCTAGAAGAACTAAAGGAGGGGACACAACCTCTTCTTCCTCCTCTGTTCCACCCACTTCACCTTTGTCTTCTCCCCCTTTCTCCTTCCATTCACCTCAAACTCAATAGATTTCCTTCACCTTCATCCATTCCACTCAGCCATACCACACAACATTTCCACCTCTTGCTTCCCATAGCCGGGGTGTTGACCCTTCCCCTACCCTCCAAGTCCAAGGTGTAGTCCCAACTGTCATTGCCCCTATGTAGCCCCAAGTCACTATTCAACAACAAATACCACTTCTGCCTCCCCTCATGGCTTGGATGGGGAATAACCCTTCTCCGTTGCACTTCAATGCCTACCATGACATGCCTAAGAATCTAGAGAGATTTTGTTCGAAGTTCAATCCTAAGGATCCACAAAGGACGGCTGAGGAGCACATCAAAATATTCCAAACAACGTTCAAAGACATGCAGATCGATCAAGAAGATGTGGCGTGTAGGCTCTTCCCTTAATAATTAGGGGAAGAGGCCTTCTATTGGTATATTAACTTGTCAACAACATCCATTACGTCTTGGAATTTGATGATGAATGCCTTCTTACAGATGTACAAGATCCTGATCAACCCTTTAGAGATATATCAAAAATTCACATCAGTTCATAGGGAAGTCAATGAGCCGATGAAATATTTTAATGATTGATTTCACCGAGCTTATACAAGGTTGCAAGCCCCGTATGTGTTCAATGATGTTGCTGCCTTGCCAGTTTACTACGCAACATTGGATAATCTCACAACTGCATTAGTAAAAAGAATGCGACCAACTCCGACTTGGTTAGTTGATGCTTACTCCAAGATAGTTATCACCAATATAGACTTGGGGAAAAAAAATTTCAGTCCACTTCCCTCCTTGGGTCCGGTGGTTCATCTGATGTAGGTTCAAGGGCTCAACCAAGCATTCACTCATCAGACACCTCTTATGAACCAGGTGCCTCAGCTGCCCATAGTCCCACATCCAAGACAACCGATGAACTAGGCACCTCCCATGCCTTCGTACTTGCAGTTTGAACAATAACAGACCTACTCCCAGGCTCCCTAGTAATAACAGGAATACTCTCAGTAGCCTCAAACACCATTATACCTGCAGGGACCAGAATTTCCTCCAACACATCAAAATTAGCTGGCTGCCCCACCCATTTTTCTTCAAATTCAAGTACCGCAACCAAGTAATGCTAAGAAAGATTGACTTGATGAGCTGACTAGAATGATTAAGAAAATTTCCACAAAGATGACACACCTAAGAAATCAAAACAATCAGCTGCAAAATTCCCAACGCAACATTCAAGCCAACCTCAACAAATAAAGCAGGGACGACCATGATGCAGGTCCTTCTTCAGGGAAAAGCTATGAAAGAGGACAAAATTCTAATCAAAATTTTGAAAGGAGGCTGGCCCAAAGATAGAATAAGATGTGGAATACTAGGCCCAACAATGAAGGTGTTCCTACTCCACTTGGCCAACTTGCAAATGCTGAAAAGACAACTAGTGGTGTGTACCTTGCTGAAGCATCTCTCTCTGGATGGTGTCAAATTCACAAAACTAGCAGGCACTTCTAGTTGGACTGCCCTGAATTCCTCATAGCCACAAAAATCTTCCAAGTCGAAGTTCAGAATGTCGTGGAAAATTTTGGATGCCGTGACATAGTCCCATCCAAGCCCTATGACTCCTCCTGTCTCATGGTCAATCTAGCGCCATTCCCACAAAGTGAGAACAATGTCTTAGAATGCGAGGATGCTCCACCAAAAGTAGAAGAAATTCAAGAGGTAAGTAGCAAAGAAACCTTGTCTTAACTTTTTGCTTTAGTAGACAATGGTCCATTAGATGAAGAGGAACCATATGTAGATGAGGTTCACATGTCCTACCAGAGAGTGACTCCCTACTACCTTAGGAATAGGCAAGTGGGTGGACCTTTTATGACTTCAACTCCATCGAACAATTTTAGTACCCCACCTAATCCCATTGCCAGTAATAATTCAGGTCTTCCTCATGTGCCCTCTCAATACTTCAACAAGGATATGCCATTAAATCAACCCCAAAATCAGCCACACAACCAGCCTCAAGGTTAGCCCCAAAATCAATCAAGCAAGACACAAGCTCAGCCCACTAGCTCTGCCATAGGCAAAGCCTTCAAAACTGAAATTGAACAAATGGGTGAATATATCGCGGAGGAGTTCAAAAAAGTCAAAATCAGCTTGTCCGCCTTCAAGTTACTCAAGGTTCCTGCAGTTAGGAATTCCTTCTTTAGAGTAATTAATGAGACTCCTTCCTCTAAGGCCATGTAGGAAATACTGGCCAAGAGAGTGTATTTCGAAGACCCTCCAAGTGAACCTGTCATTCAATAGATATATGGCAAGAAGGCTGACCAACCTCAAAATCAACTAATAAGTAAGCAACCTGCAAAGGAATCGGATCAAAACAATAGGAAAAACCCCAAGGACCAAACTTTTGTGTAGGCTAATGATAAAGTCGATGATAAGAACAAAGACAAAGTAGCTCAAGTGGACACGCCTATGGGCCTATTTCAAGGGAAGTTGGAAACACCACCCTTCCTCACCACCATCCAAATATTTGGAAAGAATTTGCACAATTTCCTAATTGACTCTGGAGAATCAACCAATGTCATGCCTTTGGCAGTGTGTAAAGCCCTTGGGATTACCCCCACACCTTCAAGAAAAAAGGTGACTCAGCTGGACAAAATAGAGGTTAACATAGTGCGAGAAATGAATCAAATCCCAATGAAAATTGTTGTAGACCCAAGGGTGCAACAAGTTATTGACATCCAAGTTGTGGATATTCCCAACACATATGGAATCATCTTGGCAAGGGAATTCACTCGTGTATTGAATGGGTATGCTACAACAGACTTTTCTCACATGTGGCTGCCATGGAAAGGACTGCCAAAACAGATTTGAATAGATCGGGAGCCATGCATGAAGTTTATGATCACAAAATACAACTTGAATGAGGTGTTGTTTGCTAAAATGGAATTGGGGAATTATTGTC
>VDFB02057671.1:0-37402 GCA_007258455.2 Sequoia sempervirens
AGTTCAAACGAACAAAAGATAAGCATAAAAAGTACCAACAACCGACCAGCTGTCCCAAAAAGGAAACGACAGCAACAAAAGATAGCAGGGTCCAAAAAAAGGACCACCAAAAAAACCAGAAAACCAAACACCAAGTTACTCCAAATTATTCAGTAACTCCTCAGCTTCTTTTTCAACATTCTGCATATCCTGTAACCCCTGCCTAAGGATTTGAACCGTGTGTGAAGAAGTCGGGGTTTTCCTTTTTATGTTTGCTCTGGTACGAGTCAAAATACCTTCACCGGCCGATTTGCTGCCGCCTCTGTTCACATCCAAATCCACCACCAGTGAACCCTTTTGACTTTTTTCAAGCTTTTCCACCATTGCATTTATGATGATTGTATTATGCCTTGCGATTTTGTGGTTGTTTGCAACAGTGGCCCTTATGTTTTGTCCAATCTTGAACATATTACATTCAATACTTGTCAATCTATCCTCCTGTAGTTGCTGTCTTTTCCTCGGTAAAGGAATTTCCTATTCATCACTAACTCTTCTGTCCCAACTGATCTTCTGCTCCAGTTCCATAACCTTATTATTGAGAATAGTAATACGGCCTTTCAAATCACAAACTTCTTTCTGGGTCCATTTGAGAATGGTAAAAAGACCCTCTGTACTTTTTTCTGCAACACTAACCATTTCCTTAGGCTTGAGCATTTTCAGGGCAGAATTAATTTCATCCTGAATAGGGGGTTCAAAATGGTCATTCCCAACTTGTCCAAAAGCAGGGGCACTAGGGGCCGAATCCTTACTAACCAAGGGCTTCTCATAGATGATCTCCATAGAATTACTAGAGTACGAAACAAGCTTCATTACAGGGTTACCTTTAAAACCAGGGGACAAACCCGGAGTGGGGCACCCAGGAGACGGCTGGGGGTTAAGACAATGCAGAGGAACCAAATCTGGACTAGGGTCCTCAGGTAGCGGATGTCGTTTAGGATAGGACAACGGGGCAGGAACCTTTAGATTTTTTTGACTGGACAAAGACAGGGGAGCAAAGGTATCAAGGCCAACAAGAGCACAAGCAGGGGGGCCCGGGGCTCAATTTCCTTACTACTTTCAGTTTCCTCATCATCCAACTCTTCAATATCTATAGTTTTAGGCAGTGAAAGAAGATTTTGAAAATGCTCAAAAATGAGCCTAACAAGACCAGGGTGGATAATAGCATTCCTCCTAGGGTTTCTTTCCACATCATCGAGACAATTCTTCAAAGAGGAAAATAAGTAGAAAGGCAGAGATATACGAACCTTATGACGGAAATGATTCAAAATGGCAAAGTGGTAACCATAGGCTCTGGTAAAGCGTCCATCAACCGTAATATATTCCATGATGACTCTTAAAACTTTCCTCCAAATAGATTTTATGGACTCCACATCAAAGTAACTGTTAGCAACCTTGACCATCTTCACTTTCTCCTTATCTTTTTTGGGAAACTTGATAACCGCTTCATCAGAGAAACATCGATCACGGTAGAATTTAACACCCTCAGCCGAGAGACCTGTTATTTCACCAATTAAGTCCTCACTCAGCTTAACATTCCTTCCAAACAACATGATCTCTCCATTTTTCCAATTTTTGACAAAATAGTCCAGCATCTTTTCATCCGTACCATGGAGCTTTTCCATATAAGGGACTAAACCTCCCTTTTCAATTCTTTCCCATGCTTTAGTATTCTTTCTATGCTCCTAGAAATTGCTCGGCTCCACGCGTTTCCTTTCTCCACCCATAGTCAGCCCACTGTAATACCACTCAGAACGGTTGCTTTGGGTCCCGTTTAGGCAATTTTTGTCGAACACCCAGAAAGTGTGCCGCAGACTCCACTTGAAAAAGAAAGTGACGTCGGTCCCATCAAATCTAATGAAATTGATGTACTGGATCTTTATCCATTTCATCATGACTAAGATTGCCTTCTCTCCCATGCACTGAATCATAATAAATTAGCGCTTTCACTTCATTATGGAGGTTGTCATTCTTCCTCCACATGTTCTCCCCACCTTTCTTAACCCCTTCGTTGGCGAAGAAATCCGCCACCATATTGGCTTCTCTATAGGCATGTGAAACTTTCACTTTTTCAAATTTCCTTAATAAAGCTTGCGTGTCTTCGATCCACTTTTTGATGGTCCACGAGGGGGGGTAAGTCCAAGAATACAATTTATTATATTCAAAGAATCGCCCTCCAACCACAGATTTTTTGTGTTGATCTTGATGGCTAGGCTGACAGCATGAAAAGCCCCAACAGCTTCCGCCACATGGTTAGTTTGAATTCCAATGTCCATAGCAAAAGCCGCAATAAAAGCCCCAGTGTTGTCCCTTAAAACACCCCCACTACCAGCTTTACCTGGGTTACCTTTGGCCGCACCATCAAAGTTGGCTTTAATCCAACCCAATGGCGGCATAGACCAGATAGCATTATCTCTCCCACAAACTCCAGATTTAAGAATTTTTGTCCCACTTAAATTTGTATTCCACTTTTCGGCTGTAGCAGCATCAAAGGGAGACCAAATAGCTTTCTCAAACATTTTTCCAGGAATTAAAGATAAAATTTCCTTTATTGCTCTTACAATTTTAGCATACACGTCCCCTTCCTTCATCTCTTTATCCCTGAAAACTCTATTGTTCCTTTCTTTCCAAATATTCCAAGAAACAAATGGAAAAATGAAAGACCATAGCTTTCTCACAAACGGATTTTTTGAAGGAGCTTTCCATTGAATGAAGAAATCTTCAACAGAAGCAGGGAAGACCCACACCATCTCAAGAAGCCCCAATAATTTATCCCAAATATTCAACACATAAGGGCAATGGAGAAAAAGATGATTAACAGTCTCAGCTTCATTCCTGCACATAAAACACCTATTTGGTAATTGAATTCCTCTTTTTCCGAGATTGTCCAAAGTGAGGATCTTATTCTGTAGCATTATCCAGTAGAAAATGTTGATTTTCGGGGTCAAATGATTAATCCAAGCCTTAGCCCAGAAAGGAGGAAGCTCCCTCGGACTATCTAACAAAGAAGTGGCAGAGGCAACTAAAAATATACCAGACGGGTTATCTAACCAAACAGCAAGATCCCCCACCTGGTGTTGAGCTGGTCTAAGGGCTCTGAAAGCCGACTGAATAGGACCCAGATCCGGACTGATGGTCATCAAATCAACCCAACCTCCATTCCTCCAGTAATCTTTAACCAAGACTCCAAATTCCTTTTTGCAATCATTCATCCATTTACTATAATTCTCTATGCTAATTAAAGGATCTTTAAATAGCCATCTGTCTTCCCAAAATCTGACTAAATTTCCATTTCCAATCAACCATCCAGTTCCCATTTCTAAAAGCTTTCTTCCTTTACCCATATCATTCCAACACACAGACCCACAAGGTAAAGAAGAAGAGTTTAAAATTTCATTTAAAGACTCATAGTTATTGAAATATTTTGCTTTTAAGGTATCATGCCATTCTCCATTTAATGTAAGAGTTCTCCAAAGTTGTTTAGCAAGAAGGGACACATTTAAAACTTTAATTTTCCTTAAACCCAAGCCCCCCCTTGATTTGGGTCTACAGACCAAATCCCAACCAACAAGTGGCATTCTCCTTTTGTCCTCAACTCCAGACCATAGAAACCTTTTCTGAATTTTTTCAATGGCCTCAGCGTATTTGGCAGGAATTTTAAATATACTGAGAGCATAAGTAGGAAGATTTTGCAAAGAAGCCTTTAGGAGCTGGACTTTTCCAGCTTGACTTAGAATAGCTCCTTTCCATCCTGATAACTTCTTGTTGAATTTTTCAACCAGAGAAATCCAGAAAGATTCCGGAGGTTTAGAGCAAAGAGGTAAACCAAGATAAGTTGAAGGAAGAGACTCAACACGGCATCCAAGAATTCGGGCCAGTTTAACTTGTCTATGCTCCGGAGTGTTGATGAAAAAGATTGAACTCTTAGCCCTGTTGACAACTTGCCCAGAAGCAGATTCATATAGATTCAGGATTTTTTTAAAAGTCTTAGCTTCAGTCACCGTAGATCTTCCCATAAGAATAGTATCATCAACAAATTGCTGGTGAGAGCAAATAAGAGGAGAAGAAGAAGGTCTTAAGCCAATAAGGGATCTTTGATCAATAAGCTTTTTAATATTCCTGCCTAAACTCTCAGCCAAAATGGTAAAAAGAATAGGAGAAATAGGGTCTCCCTGTCTGAGGCCTCTGGATGTCTGAAAAAACCTTGATGGTGATCCATTCACAATGACAGCAGAAGTAACTATCGAAACAAGCTGGTTCACCAACTGAATGACTCTGTTATTAAAACCAAACTTATCCATAATTTTAAACAGGAAGGCCCAATCAACCCGATCATAGGCTTTTGAAATGTCAAGTTTAAGAATAAACCCTTCAGTTTTTGACATTATTAACGAATGTAAGTTCTCATGAACAGTAACAACAGAGTCCATAATGTACCTACCTGGCACAAAACCATTCTGTTGTGGGGCAATAATCTGGGGCAGCACAGAAAGCATTCTTGAGGTCAACACCTTTGAGATAATTTTGTAAATGGAATTACACAGGTTGATTGGCCGAAAAGCTTGAAACTCTGAAGCTCCAGGTTTTTTTGGAATAAGGACCACAAAAGTAGCATTCAGTTCTTTCAACAGGCATCTTGATCCAAAGAATTCCTTGACAGCGTTCACCACATCCATTTCAACAATTTCCCAAAACACTTGGAAGAAGAATAAAGGAAAACCATCAGGTCCAGGAGCTTTGTTGCCATCAAAGGAAAAGACAGCTTTCCTTATTTCAATTTTGGAGGGTATAGCAGTGATTAAGGAATTTTCATTATGACCAATCACTTGAGGTATTGCTTCAATCATAGAATCTTGAGCTTCAGTAACAATCTCTCCATTACTCGAAAGAAGGTTTCTAAAGAAAAGGACAACTTGTTCTCTAATATCATCTTCCTCCTCAAAACTAGTCCCATTAGAGACAATAAGATTGATTCTATTAGCAGCCCTGTGTTTAGAAGCAGTCAGATGAAAAAATATGGAATTCCTGTCACCCTCAGTCAACCAGGAAACCCTTGACCTTTGCCGCCAAAACACTTCCTCTTTAGCAATGATATCGTGCGGTTGAATAAGGAGTTCATTTTCCTTTTCTCTAAAATTGTCAACGTATATTTGTATATTCCTAGTAGTTTAAAGTAATAGATTTCTTATTTAAAAAATAGCTAAACATATTTATGAAAAAATACTATTATTACATAATAAGATATGAAATAATTCAATGAAAATTGGAAACTATAGATATTTTAAATACAATAATTTAAAATATATCATGCATTAATTAATTCTTTTAAATAGATATATTTAAATATCTATATTAACAAATATCAAACTATCTATACAAACATGTAATTAAAAAATATAAATAAACCTATAAATAATGAATATTCATCCATTATAAAATCAAATGCATAATTGAAAAAAACCTAAAAAAAACTCTCAAAAAATTTAAATAAACGAGTAAAGAGTAACTCATGCTCAAAATCTTTATCAATAAAATTTTCTAAGAATTTAAAAAAATATATTTAAAAAATAAATGAATGTAGGTGTTTGTTAAAATCTTTTATCCGTCCAAATAGTTTTATGAAAAACATTCAAGTGTTACGAAAATAAATGAATGTAAATTTTTTTTTTATACGTAGTCCATATAACCATTTTTTAATCCATAGTCCAAACAGTTTTGCGCATGTCCTTCAATTTAGGAACAAGAGAAGTAGGCATTCTTTTTCCATGACAAACTGTGATTTTACATCTTCAAACTAATGCTACAGTGAACTGGAGTGTCTCTACAAAAGTGTGAGTGAAGTCATGAGAAATGGTCAACTATAATTATGATGTATGGAGGGCATCCATGCCATAGGTGCATTCTAGGGGTTGGATAACTGCTCACTGTTTGAAGATCCTTTGTTTCCTCCAAGCTTTCCACCTCTTTTACTTGTAGGTGAACTTCATTCTCAATAGCCTTCCTCTTATCCTTTAATTTAACAACCTTTTGTTTGTGTTCATGTAGTTCCATATTTAGTGGACTCTTTCCAAAATCCAAAAGGACATTCTAGTCCAGTATATATGTTCCAATCTGTGCTTGATATCAAAGGATTTTTCAATAGTTTTATGATTCAAGCGTGGTTCTTCTGTTAAGAAGGCACTTCCCACATTTGTTGTCAAATGTGTTGCTAGATGAATATATAAATGTCAAACAACTAGGTATTCTTAAAATACTATTTATGGAAAATGCATTTTCAACAAGTCTAACGGGTTTACTAGTACCACAAAACAAGTGTTTACCAATACCACAAAACAAGTGAATCTATTAAAAAATGTCTGAATTTTATGAATATCCATGTTTAGGATGTACAATTGACCCAAAACTTGTTTCATTAAATCAAAATCTCCTTTCAAAAGGGTCATTAGGTTGAATATTTCTATAGAAGCCTTAGCTGTTGCACAATTGACCCACAACTTGTTTCATTAAATCAAAATCTCCTTTCAGAAGGGCCATTAGGTTGAATATTTCTATAGAAGCCTTAACTACTGCACTATTATTCTACATTATTAAATCAAATATAGTTATATTACTTTGTCTGACTTTTGCAATGCTAGCTACTGTCTCAATCCCTTGTTTATTTTCATGCTCTTTGGAAATAGAAATAAGCTTATTTGAAGTGATTTGTGCACAAGGCCCAACATCATTCACTGTGAAGCTTAAGGCTCATAAACTATTGAAACCTTCCATCATATACCTTAATCTATTCACTCTGCAGTGTAAATGTAGCTGTTGCTATTGCAGTTCTCTTGTCTTCACGTTCCAGCAATTGCATATAATGGTGTTGCTCATCATGATGGTTTCCAAAAATGTTAGTAATAAAGTAAAGTTGATATTTTTTATAATTAATTTTTTTATATTATTTTAACATTTAAACAATAAAATTGCACATTCTCTTCAATTTACTATCAGCCTCTCCCTTGCACCTCCTAAGAGTGCAAGTGTTAGTTAACTAGCATACATATATTAAATATTAATATATATAAAATACATTGAAAGCTATCATTATCAAGGCGCCTATTTTATATTAATATATATAACTCTTGACGTATTTTATATAAATAATAATGTTATATAAATAATAATTTATTATAATAATTACTATAATTAAATTAATTATAATTATTAATATTTAATTATAGTATTAATAATAGTAACACTAAGCTTTATTATGCTGCAACCTATCATGGTCTCAAACTGGCACAAAAGAAAGGATTTAAGAAAGTATGGCTTGAGGGAGATTCTCTCAATATCATAAATAATTTGAAGAATTGTGCTGCCCCCTCATGGACTATTGAAAATTTGTTCAAAGATGCTATTGATATTCTTAAGTCCTTTGATGAATATTACATCTCTCATATATTAAGAGAGGGAAACAGACTTGGTGATGTATTTGCAAATCTAGGAGTTAGAGGAGCTAGGGAATGGGGACTGAATGACCCCCTCCCCATAGAAGCAATTCTAAGAATTAATCATGTTTGCTAAATTTAAAGTGATTGATGATTTAGTGAGGTTTGGGGCATGCATGAATTTCATCATGTGGTAGGCTATTATGGTAAGGGATGCTAATAAAAAATTGGATCGAGCTGATGGCACAAGGATTGATATTCGTAGGGAATGGAGCACTAGGTTCATTAATTGCTCCTGCCATTATTATTTTTTCACACAGGTTGTGGACACTATTTGCATAGCCTTCTCAAGGTTTCTGCTTATTGTGTTCAAAGTTCTCAAAATTCCAAACTTTGCATTTTTGGAAGCCATGGGAGGAGATAGGAACCACATTGAATTGTGCTCATGTGATGTTGTCAAGAAGAAGCCAAGGGTTTGGATAATTTTAGATAAGGGTGGGTTGACTCCATACTAGGAGAGATTACATGGCAACAATCCATAGACTACTACATTACAGTTTGCAAAATCTTGGAACAATAGGGTTCTCAAGTTGGGTGGAATGAAGTTTGATGTGAATGAAGATTTCATAGCCAACATTACAGGGCGCTCGACAGAGGGAAAGAAAGTCTTCAAAGATAAAAAGGAGTCTTAGGCCACCATGCAAATATTCTTCAAAGGCGATGAAGCTCAAGACTTGAAGACGACGAGAAGTGGTGGTTACCAGAGGAGCTCTCTTAAGGCATTGTGGGGTGATGTGGCTAAGGAGCTCATGCGTTACATTACCCTTGAAGGACGATTGTCTGTGGTAAATGCCTATCATTTCATTATGCTCAATCACTTTCGCCATTAGAAAATGATTTGTTTTCCCTATTGTCTTTTGGCTTCCCTAGATTCTGGTCTCAAGGACCATAAGAAGAACCCAAAGAACCCTATTTTGCATGTGGGGCTTATCCTTTTAATCTTTGATTATGCTAAAGCCTTTGAAGCGGTCAAGCCAATTGCTACCCCTAAGGGAAAGTAGAAGAAGTCAGAGGAAGAATATGATACGGTCTCTGAGGAGGAGCGAGCTAGCAAGAAGGGCAAAAAGAGGAAGCTCATCCTGGATAAGGAGTCAGAATCTGAGGAGGATGTTGACTATGTGCCAGAATCTCTTGCTACCATGGAAGAGGAAACCCCTACTTTTGGGAAGTCTAAAAAGGGGGAAATGAGCCCTAACAAGGGTTATGAAACTTGCAATGAGGAGCCGGGTGCTAAAATGTTGATGAGTTGCATGAAGGAGTAGAATGAAGTGGCTAGTGAGGTTTCTTCACCTCCCCTTGTTTTGGGGTTGAAGTGGAAAAAGGAGTTGGAGAAGGGAAGTAATAGGGCGTTGGTTGTTAAGTCTGCAAGCCAATTGTTGGAGATGAAGTCTCCTCTTAAGATTACATGCAGACTTGGTGCTATGGATTCTTTGATTGAGGTTCTAGGCTTGCTAATGGAAAGGAAGGTTGTGGCTGAGTTAGGGCAGGGTGTTGAGGATTCTCCTATTGTGGACCTGGATAGGCAGAAGAAAAGAAAGGAGGTTGTTGTGGGAATTGCAAAGTCTATTAAAAAAATCCAAACTCTGGCAACTGTTGGAAAGGGGAAGGAAGTCTCTGTCAGTCAGGATAAGTTAAGTTCCTCTCATGAGGAGGATGCTTTGGGTAAGGGAGTCTTCAACATTGATAAGGAAAATATTTATGATGTTTTGGGAACTACTAGAGAGGGTTCTAGTATTTTTTATAAGTTATTTAAATGGTTTTTCCACGAACTGAATATGACCAATGTGAAAGTTCATGGTATGTTGAGTAAAGCTAATGAGTCTCCTGGCCAGAACCAGATTGATAATCTGATGAATTCTCTAAAAATTGTGGTGGATGAAATGTTTATTATGAAGTAGAATCTTGAAGGTAGGGTTCTCTCCCTTGAAACTCATTTGGAGAATCTTTATGCTAACATGGAAAAGGGTGGGGAGGTGGCAAAATTTGTGGGTATTTTTTATTTTGTTGGTATTACCTCCCCTTTTGAAATTGTCAAAAAAGGTAAGGAGACTGTTTAGTTTGGTGAGATAGTGATGTTGGAAACCTATTGGAGGGAGAGGTGTCTAATGACAAGGGTGATGGAGTAAATAATGTTTTGATTACCAAGGTAAATGTGGGTAGGCTTGGGGCCAGGACCCGTAACACGACCAAAGCTTTGGCTGGTGTGCTTGTGAAAGAAATTTTTGATGCCTTTGATGATGGTCAAAAGGATGTAGCATGTGATGTGGAGGCTACAGATATATTGAAGAATATGTAATGCTGATGGTTGTGATCCTCCTTTTTGGCTGAATTTTTGTTGTGGGTAAGCTGTGTTTGGGCTGATTTATACTTATTGTAGTTATCTTTTGTTTCAGTTGGCTTTTTTGTAAATGTTTTCATGCCCCTTCAAAACTCGTTATTTACCTCTAGTGAAAAACACTAAGCTTTATTATAATAATAAATTTATTATAAGTTAAATAATTTAAGTTTTAATCATTTTTAAAAATTAGAGTCAAAGTTGATTATAATAATTTAATTTATATTAAAGAGATTTTATTTCATTAAAAAATAGATTTAAAAAGAACAATGACAAATAAGAAAGAAGTTCAAGTATAATTCAAACAAATCTAAAAGAAATAATATATAAGCATTATAGAGAAAGTATATAAAAAAAAATCATATATTTTGATGCTTCACAAATCTTGTCATATCTAATTACTAATGATGAAATCACTTTCTACTATATCAAAAAGAAAAGAACCAATATAAATGAAAGAAGTATTCAAATCAAATGCCTTCTCACTTAGTCAAACGTGTTCAAGATAACATGTTACGAGTTGAGAGAAACCCCTTTCTCATCTTAAAATTCTTGAGAGCTAGAGATTTAAGTGTAACACATGAAAAGATAGAGACTTGAAAACCTCCATATGAATGCTGCTACTTTTCATATCCATACACTTCACACGTGATAAAGAAATCCAAAAAAGCCACTTGTGAATGATGCTTTCACATCGGTCACAATTGCAAAGCTCAAAAGTCTCTAGGCATAAGAATAATATCGATGATTTTCTGTACTCTAAGAAAATCTAAACTGAATACAAAACATTGATACCACAACTTGAATTGATCTTTTAATCTACTGAATAAAGTTCCCTTCCTTTTCACAACGAAAGTTTATATAATCAATTCTGAATATATGTGTATGCATTTGCATTTTCAAATATAAATGTCCAACTATGTCTGAGCAAGCATATGCAAGATTACACAAAATTTGAGTAGATTGAATTTCAATCATTTACTTCATGCATTTCTTTTGGAGATAAATCAAGAATGAACTTAATTCATTCACGGATATAGTTAATTCATTTGCCACTACACTGCCTCTCTCGTTCACCGTAGAACTGATTAGAACATTTAAATGTAGCAGACAACTTGAGAAAGTACTTATGAATGTTGGAAATAATACATTGGTCTTCCATCTCCGGTTTCATCTTTAGCTAGGAGTTTAATGGGGTGGAAACTTCTCGAATCCTTTCTCAAATTGTACTTGAACACTGCACTCTCACCATCAACAAACAATTAAAAACTCTTTCTAAGAATACAATTCACTAAGAAGGAAACAAACAACAAAAATGTTACCAAGTGTGTCACTGATAAGGAACGGTTCTTCCCAGCCCAAACATTGTAAAACATGGAGCGAGAGGTAGGTGCAACTGAACCAGTGCTGATAAACTACCGAGTTGTTGCCCCATTCATGATGATTGCTACGAACCATGCTACTGCCATGCAAGACCAATACGATAACATTTCGCCTCTAAAAGCTTAGGATTCACAAAGTGGATCTTCAACAAGAATACATGTAACTGAAAACCCTCTCATTTTAATTCCTTCTAGTGGTGACCTGAAAAGAAAGAGGAATCATCTTACCTTTTTTCTTTGAGCCCTTGTCTAGGAGTTCATTAGAATTTAGGAAAATCTTAGAAGTATCTCTAGAAGTGCTAGATACAATGCAAAATCATTTGAAAAACTCAATAACATGGTAAAGGAAAGCATTCATAATGTCGTGCTTCAGGCTTAACATCACCAAAAAAGGGGGAATTCACTCCATGACAAATATAAAAATAAATAAAACTGTTGTCATATATGCTTTCCCATGGGTTCTTACAAGAGCAAATGCACATGAAAATAGCTAATTAAGAGGACTAAATAGGACACAAGATAAATATAACTTATCTTAACAATTCAAGGTATCAACATAATGGAAAAAGAAGACTCACCAGGGCATAAGTAATTATCAACCAGCTTCTCAAATGTTGTCCGATCATTGTAAATATACCTTCACCAAAAGTACCCAAATCCAAATTAGAAAATAAAACAAAACAAAACATTAATCATAAAACAATTCAGACACAAAAATGATTGTAAGTGTATATCAAATACCCATAATCTCTACAAATGTAAGCTTGACCACAAGAGACTTTTAGTGTATATCTTGGAGGGCCTCTTAAATCTGTCTAGGGTAAGAAAGAAGCACCACCATTGACAAATGCAGAGCTAAGGGCATATCTATTTACAGATTGCAGTACGTTGGTCCCCTTACTGACTCAGTGGAGGCCCGTCTTCAGTGCACATGACTTGGATCTCAAATCATTCAATACGTCAATTTAAATGGGGAGGATAAAAATGTACACATACTCGTTGACGTGAGTAAATATTCTTTCTAGTTTGTGCATTATATAGCAATGCACACGGTAGTGACTCCATATAAAATATAAATAACAACTTTAAAACAACTTTAAAATTAAAAATAATACTAAAAATAACAGTTTTAAAATATCTTTAAAAACAAAGCAAAAGTTTCGTGTATCTCAATCGCGAGACAATGATATTTATTGATTTCAATTTATATATATTGAAATGAAATAAAAAACAATTATTATTATTTATTATAATAATAATAAAAAAAACATATTCAAGTTTTGCATTAAATAGAAAATATTCATTATTATCATCCTATATATATAATATTTTATTTATTTATTTATTTTGTATTAGATATTCAAGATAATCTTGTTAAAAATCTTCTAAAAATTATAAAAGCGTGAAAATATTGTAAATTAATATGTATTTCCATAACAAATATTATAAAATGATATATATTACTATTATAAATTAGATTTTTATATTATATTTCCTTAAAAATTTCATATATAGTAAAACTATAAAAAGATGATGATAATGCATGCATTTAAACCTTACATATAAAAAAAAACTTAAATATAATATTTACAATTAAATAAAAATTCTAAATTGATATTAAAAAAATATTCAAAATTATAAGAAATTTGTTGAGTATTAAACTACTTTAAAGTCTGATTTAAAAGCATAAATCTATTGACAATTACTTACTTTGCGACGGGTTAATAGACGTCAATTTAAATGGGGAGAATAAAAATGTACACATACTCATTGATGTGAGTGTAAGAAGCCTCTCGGCTTACACAAATTTAACTTATTATAACTGCATTAACAGTGTTGAGTATTGTAGTTCGAAAATATTTGAGCGACAGAATTTAAGAGCAAATTCTGTGCTTCTTTTTGGATTGATATGAAAAATATTGGTCAATAAATTTTTTTGGACGAAATGAAATGTTATGAAAATTAATAGATGCTACGACTACATAAAGAAGATTTTCTTCTTTTTTATTCCTTTCGATCATGATAAGGCGCATAGATATCACTGCAAGCACAAATAATCTGCTAGCAAGGAAAATCTGAAAAACTAACATATATATATAAAACCTAAATATCCTGAAATATAAAAAGGGACTTAATCAACTTACAATCTAAGAAACTAGATTTCAATATTGATTATAAAAGCTAGCCCTGCAGAGACACATTTTTAATGCTTATCTAATAATCTTGGCCAAAACATTATCTAAAAGATTGTATCCAGAATCAACTGTATATGTTTCTTATTAAAAAACATACATGATTGATTCTGGATGCAATCTTTCAAATACTACGTGGACTGTGGAAAACTCATGCCAAAGCATTATCACCAGTGATGTTTGGTGTCACCATATAACATTGTCACAATAGCCCCCCATTAAAAAGACAGGATTGAAACAGTTCCTTTAACACCGTCTTCATTTCCTTGCATGCCAAGATGGCGGATTTCCTCCATGCTGATGAACAGAAGGAAGCTAGTCTAATTGTATATAGAATACCCACATAAAGAATTAATTATTTATCTTTTCTAATGCATCAAATGAAGCTATAATGTTTCTTTCATCTTTAAACTGATGGCTCAAATTGTATTGGTCAACTTTGGAAACCATACATTAAGAAGAGAATTATATAATAGCATAATCACATATATTATACTGTATACATATTGCTGACCCCATTGTGTCCTTTGATTCAGGTAATGTAATATATTGCACTTACTCCAATGTTTTTTTGTGAATCATTCTAGGACTCTTAACGTTGTGTTGTTTGGAAACTGTTAGAAAGATGGCTACTATTACATTTTTTAAATTCCTCAAGATACAAAGGAAGATTAGAAGCACTAGGAATTTTCACTTTATGTAGCTCAAATACAACCACGGAATGAAAGTACTCTCCACCATTAAGCTACTGGCAAATATTACCCAGATTTTTTATTTAATATAGAGGTGCTTAAGCACAACTTTGATTTTTTAATTTTCTCTAACTACATCTATTTTCAGTTGACACGTGATCATCCTTCTCTTAGGGAACCATCAAACTAAAAACATGAACCACTAAACCTAATTGAAAACATAAAAAGCAGAAATTAGCCTTCAATTTTAAACATGAAAGAAATTAACCATCCGCCTAAGGCCAATTTCCTTGACCTTTCGTTATGCATGTGTCGTTAAAATGTCTCCAAAAGGCAATTGAATATAGAAGTCTTATACAGCTGCATCCAGAAGCATTCTTGATTTGACTAATATGGACTATGGAAATATTATGTCTCCTGTAAAATCTGTGCAGAAATACCTAGAGTTGAACACCTAACCACAACATTACAAGCTATTTGTCTTACAAAACTCTTCTGCATGTGCACATACAAAGTATGTCAACTGTTAGTTGATTTTATGTGGACTAGAGTCAAAATTGTAACATTCAGGACGTTTAAGGTCTTATATTCAGAAGCCTATTAGCTTCCTATGCTTGTTTTCTCATGAGGCAAATTGAAAAGTTATTGATAGTTTCATTTGATTGGACAACAATTGATGAAAACCTGTTCAGAAGTCCATTCAAATTTTAGATTTATTGTCTCAAAGGATTCTTGCAGAGTTCTTGATTAGTTCACTCGATTGACCCTACTATAAGTGACTGTTCAGAAGCCTTGAATTCATTTGAATAAGATGAGGCTTCCAAAGTTCTCGAGAATAGTGAATCCCCACACTTGTTTATTTATTGAAAACCTACAATATAGACAATTGAACAACATCAGCATGATCCAAATAAGTTCTGTTCAAAGGAAACCAGGATCCTAAATTGGTTTAGTTGGAGACATCCATAGAGCGTTGAATTAATTGGATTCATTAGAGTTTGGCCTAGTCGTATATTGGCCAACAGTAAATCAGATCGTATCAACCTTTCTGTAAATTTTCCTATCTATTCCCTAAATTATTCTCTTGCATTTGAGAACTCTCTATATATTGAAAAATATGAACAACATGAATGCAAGGTATAGAGAAAAATGTGAAATAATTCTTTAGAGAAAAATTAACTTAATTGGCATTCGTGACATAATGTTGGATAGTAGGTTAGAGAAGTTTTATGGCAACCGAACTAAAGGGATTAAGATTGGACATGCCTTGCAGTGCACAATATGAAAACCAGATGCAAAGATATTAAAGGATGTGAAAGATCCATGATGGTAGTATGATCTATAAATTGGATATTCTACAACACAGATCCTTTGAAGAATAGGTTAACAAACACCTCCACTGGTTCATCCTCGATTATTATCTCTAGGATGATTTGGTTAATTCGAAGCAGCCAGGTAGCCACAAAATTAAAGACTCTTGTTCTGCAGTTGCTCATCAGGGTTGTTGTCAACAACTTTCTTTAAAATTTCTTCAAATATTTTATAGTTTATACTTTATGTATACAAACCAAAAATTGCTTAGCAATACCAGAAAATAGTATAAGCTTACAAAAGTAAGATAGTTCATCCTAGAATAAGCTTTGTGTATTGTAAAAACTGTTCTCTATATAGGTTTGGTAAAGTTACTTAAAGCTATAGGCTTTGTTTAGTATGATTTTTTAAACAATAGTCATAGATAACTTTGTTGGAGAAGAGATTTTGGGATTTGTATCATATGATTCGAATGATTTCTTCATGGTATCAAAGCAGGTCTTAGTCTGTTTTTTTTCGTCACAGGAGACTCTGTTCATTCACCTTTTTTTCGTGATCCTGCCAGATCTGAAACTCTATTCGCGGTTTTAATCCTGCCAAATCCCATGCTTGTTCCTGAGCCGAATCGAGGGTGTGCGGCTGTTTTTCTGTGTTTTTTTTGAGCCGTTTTCTGGGCTCCCAAACACGCGATCTGGCCTCTCAGACCGCGGCTATTTTTCGTGCCTTTTCTGAGACTTTTTTGTGCCCCAAGCGCGCGATCTGGCCTCATCTGTTCTGTTCTGTGCGGCGCGTTTTTTGTTTGGGGTTCTTTGCTGCCGCCGACCTCTTCCACAACTGCCGCACCTCTTCCACAACGCGTTTTTTTTTGGGTTCTCTTCTGCCAGCAGATCTCCTCCACAAGAGCTTCATCTGTCCCCTTATTGAATGCACTTGGGGGGTCCTGTTAATTAAGAAGGATTTGGTGTGAAGATTCGCTGGAATCAAGGCTAAGCTTCTGTGGCAAGCTTGAGAGCTGCTGGAACTACAGCGCCTCACAAAAGGTCTGGGGCTTGTGAAGTCAACCGCGGCTGCAATAAAACACAAAGTCTGGTTCGCTCAATCTGGTGTTTTTTTTTCAGAAACTTCGTAAGTGTTTTTTCTTTTACGTCTTCCTCTTTTCATGGCTGAGTTCGATTCGAATCCTAGTTGGAGACTTTCATCAATTCTGTTAAATGGAATCAATTATGTTGCATGGTCTAGAGCTGTTACTTTGTCGCTTGGTGGCAAGAAAAAATTTGGTTTCGTTAACGGTGATAAACAGTGTCCTCAAACTACTGAATCGGGATATGAGGATTGGATATCCAATGATCAGCTTGTTCGATCATGGTTACTCAATTCAATGGAAACTCATATTGCCGAAATTTTCACTTTTTCTAATTCAGCAAAAGAACTGTGGGATTCCATCGCTGAATTATACGGGAACCAAAATAATGCTGCCCGTATTTTTGAACTCACTCGTGAAATTGCTGCAGCCCAACAAGGTGAAAAAACCTTTAGTGAACATCTTGGTAATCTTAAAAAACTGTGGGACGAATTGAATCTGTATCGTCCACATACCACTGATGCTCAAACTCTTTTGAAACGAGCTGAGGAGGATAAAATTTTCTCACTTCTTCATAGTCTGAAGCCTGAGTATGAATACATAAGGCGCAATCTTCTGATGGATGCCACATTGCCCACGCTCGCCGGTGTTTATGCTATTATTCAGCGAGAGGAAACTCGAAGAAAGACTATGGGCTCAGAATCCAAAACTTCAACAGAGAAGATTGAATCTCATGTCCTTTTGGCCGAAAAGGATGATAAAAGAAAGCCTCATTTTTCTGACAAAAACAGGAATGCTTCTCGCTACAAGGGTAAGAAGGAACCCTATCAATGTGATCACTGCAAGAAAACTGGGCATACCAAGGATCGCTGCTGGGAATTACATCCTCATCTCAAATATGAATATAAGGGTCGGAAGGATCATGCTGCTGTAGCCGAAACTTCTTTTTCAATCAACCAGTTGGGTCATCTTCTTCAACTCAGTAAGACTGTCTCTTCTGGCAACAGTCCATCCACTTCCTCTCACGTGTCAGGTAATTTTCATGCCTATCTTACTTCCAATTCCAAATTTAATTCCTGGATTATTGATTCCGGAGCTACAGATCATATGGCCAATAGTCCTTCTTCAGTAATCAATTTTATTCCGAAAACTGATAAGCATGATATATCTGTTGCAAATGGAAGTAATGTTTCAGCCGTAGGAAGTGGTAAAATTAGTTTCTTTCCTGATAATGCTACATCTGATGCTCTGGTTGTTCCATCCTTCCCTGTTCAACTTATGTCTGTTGGAAAAATTACTAATTCTTTAAATTGTGATGTCATATTTTCTCCAACATCTGTCATCTTTCAGGATCGAAAGTCGAAGAAGACGATTGGTAAAGGAACATACTCACATGGACTTTATTTTCTAAACTCCCTCAATAAGGCATGTCATGCCAGTGATGTAATTGAAAGTCACACTTTACATAAACGGCTTGGACATCCATCCAACCGTATCTTGTCAAGACTTTGTCCATCTGCCTCTGTTGATTCTGATGTCTGTGATGTTTGTCAGTTTTCTAAACAAACGCGTTTACCTTTTGTCAATTCATCTTCTATGTCTACTGAGTTGTTTGAATTAGTTCACTCCGACTTATGGGGACCTGCGCCTATTGATTCTTATGATGGATATAAATATTTTGTGTTGTTCATTGATGATTTTTCTCGTGCTACCTGGTTATACTTGTTAAAATCAAAAACTGAAGTAACTTCTGTTTTCAAAGAGTTTCATACTATGGTGTTTAATCAGTTTGGTGCTAAAATAAAAACTTTTAGGTCTGATAATGGTACCGAATATGTTAAAGGATCTTTTTCAGAATATCTTCAAAGCCAAGGCATTATTCATCAAACAAGTTGTGTTGGAACTCCACAACAAAATGGGGTGGCCGAAAGAAAGAATCGACACATCCTTGAAACTTCACGGGCCCTTATGTTTCAAACAAAGGTCCCAAAACAATATTGGTCTCATGGTGTATTGACCGCTGCATATTTGATCAACCATCTTCCCAGCCGTGTTATTAAGTTCAAGTCACCATTGGAAATACTCAGAAATAGGACACCTGACATCTCACACTTGAGGGTATTTGGATGTGTCTGTTATGTGCACTTGCAAGCAATACACAGAGATAAGTTAGAAGCTCGTTCTACTCGGTGTGTATTTTTTGGATATTCTTCCACTAAGAAAGGGTACATATGTTATGATCCTGTCACTCGTAAAATTGTTGTTTCACGTGATGTCAAGTTTGTGGAGTCTGAATCTTTTTTTCAAGCTTGTGTTGAATCTGGGAGTCGATCACAGGGGGAGTCTGTGTCTCACCCGGTTCCGCTTCCTACCATTACCAATGAGGATGTTGTTCTTGATCACGATACAGAAGTTCCTGAAGCAACACCAATCCCCGCATCTCCTCAAGCTACTCGACGATCGAGTAGAGCAACTCGTCCTCCAGAACGGATGAAAGATTTCTTCACTTATCATGCTACATCTTATCCTATACAGGATCACCTGTCTTATAATAATATTTCTCAGTCTCACCTAGCTTTCTTGAGTACCGTTGATCATAATCAGGAACCTAAGACTTTTAGAGAAGCTAACTCCATTGCAGTTTGGAGGAAGTCTATGCAAGACGAGCTACAAGCTCTTGATGACAATCACACATGGGAGATTGTTAAGCTACCTCCAGGAAGGAAAACAGTCGGATGCCGTTGGGTGTACAAAAATAAATACAATAGTGATGGTTCCTTAGAACGACATAAGGCCAGACTTGTTGCTAGAGGATTCACACAAACATATGGCGTAGATTACCAAGAAACTTTTGCGCCTGTTGCAAAGATGAACACATTTCGGGTCCTCATTTCTCTTGCCGTCAATCAAGACTGGAAATTGTTTCAAATGGATGTCAAAAATGCCTTCTTGCACGGTGACCTTAAAGAAGAAGTTTACATGAGCATCCCACCTGGGCATCCGCAAGAGGCCAAGTTTGGTTTAGTGTGTAAATTAAAAAAGGCAATCTACGGGCTTAAACAATCTCCACGGGCCTGGTATGCTAAGCTTAGTTCTGTCCTTATGTTGAATGGGCTAAAACGAAGTAATGCAGATCCTTCTCTGTTTGTTAAAAGGAGTAACTCTGGTATTGTTGTTGTGCTGATTTATGTTGATGATATAGTCATTACTGGTGATGATCAAAATGCAATTTCTAAGCTAAAAATTCTGCTACACAATAGATTTGCCATTAAAGATTTGGGAACTTTGAAGTACTTTCTAGGATTAGAAGTTGCCTACTCAAAAAATGGCATCTTTCTTAATCAACGAAAGTATGTGTTGGATTTGTTACAAGAAACTGGTAAATTGGGAATCAAACCATCAGATACGCCAACAGATAGCGGAGGAAAATTGGATGATACTGGTCCATTGTTGTCTGATATTGGTCAGTTTCAAAGGTTGGTCGGTAGGTTAATCTATTTAACCATTACTCGACCTGATCTTTCTTATGCAGTGAGTTTGGTAAGTCGTTTTATGCATGCTCCCAAGGCTCAACATATGCAAGCCGTCACCAGAATTTTACAGTATCTGAAAGGATCCCCAGGCAGAGGTATATGGATGCGTAAGACTGGTCATACTTCTATTACTGCCTATACTGATGCTGATTGGGCAGGATCTCCTGTTGATCGACGGTCTACAACTGGATATTGTACCTTTGTTGGAGGTAACTTGGTCACATGGAAAAGTAAAAAACAGAGTGTTGTTGCTCGTTCAAGTGCTGAAGCAGAATATAGAGCAATGGCATCAACTACCAGTGAAATTATATGGCTTCGAGCTCTGTTGCAGGACCTTGGTTATGGTTCATCTCTTCCAACTCAATTATTCTGTGATAATCAGGCTGCTATGCATATCGCTTCAAATCCAGTGTTTCATGAGCGCACTAAACATATTGAAGTTGACTGCCATTTTGTTCGAGAGAATGTGCAAGCCAATGTCATCCGCACAACCTTTGTCCCTACAACTCAGCAATTGGCGGATATATTTACAAAAGGTCTTCCAGCTCTCAAGTTTCGAGAAGTATTGTCCAAGTTGGGCTCTATTGACATTTTCGCACCAACTTGAGGGGGAGTGTTGGAGAAGAGAGAGATTTTCGGGATTTGTATCTATCTGTGCTGGAGAAAGCATAAATTGTGGGATTCGTCCTAATCCTTGCTGCCTTCTAATTAAAGGTCGTTGTATCTCTTTATATGCAAAAGGGGTTGTAATCTTCAAACACACCAATGAATAATATCAATCTCTCTCTCTTCTCTGTGGATGTAGGCTACGGCCGAACCACATATATCTGCGTAATTTGTATCTGTGTGATTCGAATAATTTCTTCATAACCAGGACATAAGGTGTGTTGCTGAATATAGTCCACAAAGAAAAAATAATTTCAGGCAAGGGAACCCTTAAACTTAATTTTGCAGTGCAATTACATGACATGAATAGATTTATAATAATACATCATTATAATACATTTCCACATGTATAATATTCAATTGATCTGATAGAAAATATATGCTGAGCGTATATAATGTCATGAAATGAATGCATATCATATGAAAAGAAATACATACACTATCATCATATATACCAGCATGAGTAATAAATGATACATCTAGAGGCAACTACCTTTATGTCTATGTTATATTACATTATTAAATACTTGTACATGTATATATTACAATCGGCTCCAACATGCTTCAAAAATTTGGCAATAGACTTCAAATACAGTCACAAAGGTGGTCATGAGCTCATATGGCTTGACTAAATAATTATCTTGAATAACTAGTTGTAACCCAAAACTCAGAGAGGACGTTTTGAGATAAAGAATACTACAAATCACAATGGTGCATATATTTTCAAAACCTCAAAATATAAAATGGCTAAAATCTCTACAAAGAATTCCAAACGTTACCCATCAAACCAATCCAATTTTTTCCATGCAAGAAAATTACACCTACAATGTACACTTTCGAAAGAAAATTTGAGTTGTTATGCCGATGGAAGTGGAATCTCCTTCCCATCTATCTTTTTCCTCAAACTAGAATGTTGAGTAGATTTCCAAAAAGGACTTCTACAAAAAAATTCTTGTAGTTATGGATTAGATAAAATATTAATGTTATATTGAAATACAAATATGCATTTTTAATATTACTAAATTTCTTCTTCAATGTAATCTGGATTAATTGCATGTTGGGACATTTCTACATTGGGTCAATCTTCTTTAATCCTTCCATATAGATTAGAAGGCTTAAATTCAATAACTCAAAATTCACCCATGGTAACAACAATCAATGTCACACTTAGACTCTTACACTCAAAGGTGTTAAGTTCATACAACTAGGGTCATTCCTAGACCTACGACCTAAGCCTCAAGGGTTCATGCCTACATATCCCCTAGTGGAAATCAAAAGCATTGTAGTTTTCCCCACAATGATATAGTTTCAATCTCACCTTTAACCCATGACTGTTAATTAAGTATAAGTAAGTTATCAACTTAGCCAATTATAATATAATGTTAATAACTTCACTATCAAGTGTTGGGTCCATACCAATCAAATTACCAAACATTAATGCAAAAAAATCCACAATATTTACAAGGGGTCATTCATACCATAATCTCAAGGATTATACACAATAGCTATGACGAGCATACCTCCACATACACAAGTTGATTTTCTCATACACATCACAAGTACAACAGTGTCAGGATCATACATAGATCCCAAGTGCAACCATAGCTAGATCATACATAGATAACAAGTGAAAAAGAGGTTGGATCATATAGAGATCCCAAGTGCAACAGAGGTTGGATCATACACAAATCCCAAGAATAATGATGATTAGATCATGCATACATCACAAGTACAACCATGATTGTCTCATATTTATTTTAGATTTACATTAGTGACAGGCTCCAACATATATCACAAATACATAGTGACCAACTCTAACATACATCACCTATACATAGTGACGAGCCCCACCATACATCATGAATACACAATAACGACCTCCAACATACATCACAAATACATAGTGACGAGCTCCAACATGCATCACATATACATAGTGACGAGATCAAACATACATCCACAATGGCTAATTACAATGGCTAACACATGTCCATAATATATCCCAAATAGAAAGAATATCAGTGCATTGCACACTACATCATACATCCATCCTTTCCACTGGTCTTCTGCACCATTGAGAAAATGGGAAGAGGATTCGGTGCATCTCATACTACATTGTGGGTTCGTCCTCAACCCCACAAGGACAGGTATATAGTCTAACAATTTGGAAGGGGATTTGGTGCATCCCATTCTACACCACAGGTCCGTCCACCATCCCAAGGGTTTCCCCAAGTAGTGAACCTACCAAACCCGATGGATTTCAACTTCAATCACCTATAGGCCATGGACGACAAGTCTATCCACCTAGGAAGAAGTAGCTCCCGACATATACCACCTTATGACCTTAGTGGTATTTTTATCTATCTTCTTCAAAATCCCCAGTAACACTGACCTTGGTCACTTCCATGCCCTTAGTGACAGTCAGTGAACCCCCTCAATACAACAGTGAGCCCTAGATTACTGATACCCACATAGATGGGTCCCTACCCATGCAACCGTTATCGTATCTTAATCATAACCAGGGTAGCCTGCTACCTCCACCTCTGTGAACTAGGTGAATGCTGACTAATCCCTCACACTAGCCTAGACATCGATCATTGACACGGTCCAATGACTTCCTATTAGTGCTCAAATATTTTGGAGGTTCACTCTTGGATGGGTCATACATAACATGAATCACAATCAAAGTCAACATATATATAGGCTTAGAAATAGAGACCTCTAGATATGGATTCAATCTTCACAACACATAAAGTCACATGGAAGCAACACGAGATGGAATTTTCCCATTATATAAATATATTCAATTACCAATTATAAGGTAGTCAATCTTCACTTACTATACAAAGCATATTATGTGTTAAATACATAGTATTAGATTACCTTAACTTGCTCATACCCATCCGGTACTCATTCCGCTTCAACTGAGGCCTACTAAAGACAAAAGGTCAAACCAATTAGGAACAACCCCAACCCTTGGAGTTTCCCCTCCTAAGCCCTCCCTCTACGAACTTGAAGTCATGGAGGCATCCTTCGCCCAAGGACTTCCTACGTTCCCGCTTCCAAACAGGAAAAGTTACATGTAGTTCTCCTTATGAAGCCTCTCAAGGATACCTACGCATAGGTTCCCACATCCCAATGTTTCACTTCCCTTTAAGTGTATCAAGGTCTTGGATCAATCTCCACCCAGTTTATTTATAATCTTGTTTGGATATCCCAACTCTTATACTTTCATTTTATTAACCTAAGGAATAGGCTTATCACTTAATAAAAAATTACCTTGGTTCACACAACCCATGAAAAATAATTTTATTTGAAATTCATATAATAGGTTGACAATTGAGGTTTTTATACTCAAGAGGTTAATAAATATCTTTGAAGGGCATACAATAATTTTATGATCTCATCTTGAGTTATAATCATTGCCTGAATCCTACTTAAGAGAGTTTGAAACACTATATCCATTGGATCAACATCCAAATACATATACATCCAGTTAAATTATTAATCTGTTAATATCCTCTATTATCTAGTGAAATCCATTATGTTTAACATAGTCTTAGTTCCTAAAATATGAAGAGTTCACCCTCTCCACTCATATCCGAATATCAAGTTTTTTGGTAAGAAATAAGGTATCAAAAGAGGTTATATATAGTATTGTTACCTAATTTCATTTGCGGGCTCAATCAAGTAGGGAAATCTATGTTCAAGTATTCATGAAGGCCAAATGGGGACATTGTTGTGCAGGATTAAATCATGCACCTGATGATATTTCACAAGGAGGTCTATTGGAAAGCATGCCTCGATCAGATTTGGCACAAAACTCATCAGAGAAGAAAGTCGGCAAGACCCTCCCATTGTCTTTCCAACTAGCAGTGCGTTCTATTTGGTTGAATACACTAGTCGCTAGGAAATTCAGGTCACCATGAGTCTTTATTTATCTCTGCTTGGAAGGAGGTCATGCTGAAAGTGGATTGTCATCGGGGAAAGGAGCCAGTGTTTGTTATAATCTCTCGGCGACGGAGTGGGAGTCTCACCGAAAGAGGGTTCGAGCTTGGAAGGAATCAGCGTCAGTGTAATGTCCTGCCGACAGGCGAAAGTCTCACCGAGAGGGATTGATTTCGGCGTAGTGTCTAGCCGACAAGGTGGACTCTTGCTGAAGAAATAGGAGCTCGGGGAAGTCTCGGTGAGTGTTGTGAGCTCGGGGTAAGGTCTAGCCGACCAAACAAAGTCTCCCCGAAATGAAATGGCCTCGCTGTGAAGTCTTCCTGACCCACTAGGGTCCTACCGACAGATGGTGAAATGAGCTCACCAAAGTATTTTTCCTTCGGCATAAGGTCTCACCAAAAAGAAGAGGTCTCGGCGAAAGTTTGTGCCTTCGTTTTGATGTCCTGTTGACCCGACAATGTTTCGCCGATAGATTTTTTCCTTCGGCATAGTATCTGGCTGATAGGGTGGACTCTTGCTGAAGGATGAAGGGCTTGTTGTAACATCTTGTCGACCTGATGAAGTCTTGCTGATGGCCTGGGTGACAACAATGGTGATATCAGTATGACTAATGGAACCCGCTATGACCTCTTGTTGATGAATGTTTGTCTTGCTGATGGTGTATATGATAGCGATATAACTCTTGAGGCTCGCCACGACTCTTGGATGAATGGCTTGCACTCGCTGTGACCATTGGCCGACAATGATAGTCTGGGCAATCGTCTTTGATATCGATATGACTTTTGCAGCTTGCTACGAACTCTTGCTGATGGTTGTGAGCTATGCCAATAACTGCTGAAGGGGTATAATCACGTCGGGGAGACACGACTAGTGTCTCACTAACATGCAATTCTGATGAAGTGACCTCTGATCGTCTGGAGATCTACGTGGCATGAGTTCAACCAATCGGAAGGAGAACTAAAGATGAACCATTGTCCATTTGACTGATTGACTACCCTTAAAAAAGAAGATCAACAGAATGAAAGCGACGTGGATCTGCTTTGAGCTTAGAAGCATTCAAAGCAGCTCGGCAAGGAGGTTCGAAGGTGGACACGAAGTCCAGAAGTTAATGCTATGGTTGCAAGAGATCAAGGAGGCCATTCCTGGAGCAACTCTTCACCGACATGGATAGTAGGGACGCATGTTTAATGCAGCATTAACTTCCTTCAAAAGATCTAAGGGCAGATTTTTTCTAAAGGCTGATATTTTTGTAAGCCCTAGGGGCTGGGACTTTTGGATATATGGCTTTTTTGCCTCTTTGTAAAGGAGTTCGGATTATGCATTCTTGAGAGTTAGTGAGTTTTCTAAAATCCTTTCTCAGATTAGCACACTTTTGTAACTTATTTGGAACATAATATACAGAGGTTACCTTGGTTGCTATTGATGACAACAAAAATACCATCTTGTTCTTGCAAAGTGTTGAGCATTTCAGGTTAATGATCAAGTTATTTTTGTGAATTTATTCTATTCCCTTATAGCTTTATCTTTTGTTTTCATGCCTTCATTTGAAAAAGTATCATTATACAAATCAAAAATTGTGTTCACGTAATCACACATGGATTGTAGTATGTGAAAATATTTTCCTTTCTTTAAAAAGTATGTGAATCAGACCTGTTTGTGAAACATTAATGCAAAGGTTACATAAATTTGATGTGTAATTTTTTGTTCATTGTCAATTTTCAAGTGTGAATCAAAGTATTCAATTGCTCTTATCATTTCGGTGTATCACCATAGGGTTTAGTTTTATTTTTATGCACTCTTTCCCCTTTTTCCTTCAAAAAGAGTTAGTAGTTAGGTGATAGCACAAAGGAAGCCGGCCTTTTCCGGAGGTTGACCTCTGTTTACAAGAAACCATAGCTTTAGAGGTCTTCCCATGTTGCACTGGATTGTTGAATATTACATTCAACAGGGTGAAAAATCCAAGTGACAATAGTTCTGGCTACCCGATGGGACCAATTCCACCTTATATTGTTGGTTTGGTATGCAACCAACAAGTTTCAGACTTTACAGAAGACGTTTTTGGCATACTTGGCGACTCCATAGAGAGGAAGAACTTTAGAATCAGTGTTATAGTTTATGAGAAGAGTTCAGACAAGGAGAAGCTTAGTTCCTTTTGAATATTTGCAGCTGTCACCACCAAGGAGAAAAGGAAAGGCAACAAAAAAGCCAAGGACAACATTTGTTTATTCTAGAAGAACCAAATCTACTCCTCCATCTATGAGATTCCATATTGTTGTCTCATTTTTTGTTTCACCAAGAGTGCAGGTAAATCCACCTCTAATGACTGCTCCCAGAAATCAGCCTTTTGTGCCATTTAATGGAGGTAGTCCATTAAATTTGACACAACACAATGACATTCCAATGGAAGCTTTGAAAAGCTTGCCAATTTTCAATGGGGAAGATCAGACTACCCCGATTGAACATATACAAGATGTTGCTTCCTTATGTGGTGTGCACCATATCACACAAGAAGATGTAGTTGTAAGACTACTTGCAACATCATTCAAAGGAAGAGCATTATAGTGGTTCAGGAGTCTTGGAGTAGGTTCAGTTGCCACTTGGGATGAGTTGGGTGACAAATTACACAGGTAGTTTTAGGACAGGTCTGATAATTTATCTTTGTTAGAGCAATTAACTATACTTAAGAGGGCTCCTCAGGAGCAAATGAATGATTTCAATTTCAGATTTCAAAGAACCTGGGACAAAATTCCTGCAACAGTGAGACCACCTCCAGAATATGCATTTTTGTACTTTTTGAAGGCCCTTAACAGCGACATAGCCATTATGATACAATCAATGGGGGGTGTTTCCCTACCAGATGCATTTGAAATAGCAATCAGAGCGGAAAACAACCTGATACAAGCTGGTAAACTTGCTCCTAGGCCACCAATGCCTATATTTCCAGATATTCATTTGAATATCCCTTTGCAAATACCACCCTTTGCACCTTTGCCACCTGTTCCAGCAATGTCAGCTGTTGTTCCAACTCTTGTAACATAAGAAGTTGTTTCAAAATCTTCAAATGAATTACAGGAAATCAAAAGTCTATTACAGACCTTTGGTAATAAGCTTGTGAGCTTGGAAAAGCAACAAACATATAATAGGCCTTATCAATAGCAGAATTTAGGTCAGCAACAACAATATCAAGGTAATAGATAGGCTTATCAAGGCAACTACCAGGGCCCAAGACAGAGTGTAAATACAAGACCTTTTCAGGCTTACACTCCAGCACCTGTTAGTGCAGTTAAGGAGCTTGTCCCTATTCAAAAGAACCTAGCAACATATTATGTGTGGTGCTACCCTTGTAACCAACCTCGCAATCAGGTCACTTTCTCAAATGGACTTATTAATCAAGCACTTATGGTACATAATGCCTCAAGTTCATAGCAGAATGC
Source organism: Sequoia sempervirens (assembly GCA_007258455.2). Taxonomy (NCBI): domain Eukaryota; kingdom Viridiplantae; phylum Streptophyta; class Pinopsida; order Cupressales; family Cupressaceae; genus Sequoia; species Sequoia sempervirens. The sequence goes on from VDFB02057671.1 coordinate 28,098, forward strand.
TTTCGATGATGTATCTTCACCACACCAAGATCAGCTTACCAATGATATTGTAAGGAAAATTAAATGCAGAAACAATTCTCCTAACGTCAATACCTCAGGAAATAATGCAGATATACTTTTAAATTTTACAATTACAGTCCAATTAAGATGCACTATGAAGTAGATAGCAGAAACAGAGTATTTGACAATCACACATGAACACCAGATATACATGGGAAAACCCTTACAGGAGAAAAACCCACCACACCAAGAGAAATCACTTTGTATTACAGTAATAGAGATTACATACAAATGTCAGACTTATCTTTCTGGTGTTTGTTTACAACAGCATTCACCATGAACAATCTTCTATAGGAACCTTCAAGCTATGGTCAACACATAATAGAATTCATTTATTGATCATACACCTACCCAACAATCCGTCGATGCAACCAACAGATCACAATTTGCAACCACAGAGCATAACCATGTTGTTCCATGTCCGTCGAGCTTCCTCATAGAACCGTCACAACGACCAACCTTCCAACTGTTTAGATTTGACTTCTCCTATTGGTCCATGAGACTCCACATAGGACGGTCAAATGGTCAGAAGAGATTCAAGCTTTGTTGGCATCTCGGTGAGACACTAACAATGTCTCCCCAATGCCCAAAAGCTTCATATCGATGTCGCCAAGATGTTCTATCAAGCTTTCATGTGTTACATCGAAGCACCAAATAGTCGGCGAGACCTATCACTTTCACCAGGAGATCATAGTGAGGTCTAAAAGTCTCATAGATGTGAGTTTACCATTCGGCAAGAGTATCGCTCTTTGGTGAGACCACATATCAATAATCAAAGTCATAGTGATCTCAACATTCCTATCGGCAAGAATTACCACTCGCCAAGAGGTTTCATCGAGCAACATTAGGTTACACTGAAAGCATACAACTATCGGCAAGACCTATCACCTTCGCCAACACGTTATGCCAAATACACACAAGTCATACCGAGCACCAAGTCACAGTCGGCAAGATTTACATCCTTCGCTGAGAGATCATACCGAACTCCAAGACTTACCCCAAAGGCTCCAACATAAAACGTTGTCGACGAGACATGTTACTTTCACTGAAACTTCTCACCGAGCCGCCGTGTTACACCGATGACTTCAATGTGTTATCCCGTCAGTGAGACTTTCCAATGTTGCTGGGACATCATAGCGAGAATGCTTTAGTTATCCCGAAGACTTCAATGTGTATCCCATCAATGAGACTTTCCTATCGATGAGAGCTCATAGCGAACCACTAAGACTCTCCCCGATATATGATATCCAATTGAATGGCCTGTCGGCCAAAGATCTTCATGCGGTGAAAGGTTACAATGACTGCTCTATGTCACTGGGATAGAATCCAAAGTGAAAGCGGTCGGCAAGACTTCTGCAAGGTCACAACGACCTATACAAAACATGATGCTACCAATCTGTTAGTCGGCCAGACATGAGAGCTGTCACACCGACTTGGCTCCAATGGAGGTATCAGCCTATAGTGTTTGAGGCACATATTTCCAACAATCTCCCACTTGACGAAGATCACACAGGCACCTCTAGAGCACAACAAACAACTTACTAAAAATCATGGGCACTAAGGCCCATTGAACTGGCACACCACCTGAACTTGTCCATGGTCACTGGCTTCATCAATGAATCTGCAACATTCTCCAGAGTATCAACCTTTTCCAAACTGACCTTTCCATCCTCCACCATATCTTGTACAAAGTGGTACTGTACATCAATATGTTTTGTCCTGGCATCGAAAGTTGGATTCTTTGCCAGAAAAATTGCACTCTGACTGTCACAGAAAATTGTTAGTTCTCCTACATCAAAACCAATGTTAGAACACCAACATTTCAACCAAACTGCTTCTTTACAAGCATGAGTAGCTGCCATGTATTCAGCCTCCATAGTGGACAAAGCGACTACAGCCTGTCGCTTGCTCATCCAGCTCACTACACCACCATTCATTATGAAAATGTATCCATTGGTGGACCTCCTACTATCAATGTCCCCTACCCAATCAGAATCCACATAGCCTCGAATACTGAGAGTCCTCTGTGATTCAACCAAGTTCCCATGGTAACACAAAGCAAAATCTTAAGTGCCCTTCAAATATTTGAAAACTCTCTTTACAGCATCCCAATGTGTCTTCCTGGATTAGCCATAAACCAACTAAGAACTCCCACTGCTTGGGAAATGTCTGGCCTTGTACAGACCATTGAATACATGAGACTACCAACCGCACTAGCATAGGGTACACTGGTCATGTCCTCCATCTCAGTAGGAGATTTTGGACAGTCCTCAACAGGTAGCTTCGTTCCCTGCAAGACTGGAACCACTAGCTGTTTGCAATCATTCATACAAAATCTCTCAAGAATAGTCTTGACATACTTACTCTGACTAAGCCAAAGCTTTCTATTCTTCCTGTCCCTAGTTATCTCCATCCCTAGAATATACCTTGCTGCACCAAGATCCTTCATTTCGAACTTAGCAGACAACTAAGACTTAAGATAAAAAATCATTAGATTACTATTGCATATGAATAGCATATCATCAACATAGAGAGCAATAATAAGAACTCGATCACTTTCATCTTTATAATATACACAGTGATAAGATTTTGATCTCACAAATCCCAAAGACAATACAAAAGTATCAAATTTCTGGTACCACATTCTAGGTGACTGCTTTAACCCATACAGAGACTTCTTTAATTTGCATACTAGTTTTTCTTTACCTTTTTCAACAAAGTGCTCAGGCTGGGACATATAGATTTCTTCTTCAAGATCACCATGAAGAAATGTTGTCTTCACATCCATCTTTCGACCTCTAAGTCATATGCTACTGCAAGTGACAAAAGAAATCTAATGGACGTCAGCTTAGCTACAGGAGAAAATATTTCCCCATAATCAATTCCCTCGACCTGGAAACAACCCTTTGCAACCAGTCTTGCCTTGTACTTTTCTAAACTGCCATCCAAACCAATCTTTTTCTTAAATACCCATTTGCATCCCACAGGTTTTCTGCCTTCAGGAAAGGGCACTAGACTCCAGGTATCATTCTTTTCTAAAGATGCCATCTCTTCTTCCATGGCTTCCAACCAAGAATCTGAATCAGACATTTTAAATACCTCCTTTACAATCCTAGCCTCATCAGTGCTAGAAATAAAAACATAGGCACGAGTAGAATCAATCAAAGAGAGCCCATACCTATCTGGTTGTTTCCTTTCTCGGGTTGACCTCCTCACTGGCTAAGGCTGAGGTTCTTCTTCTTCATAACTTTTAGAACTGCTTGAGCTCTCCTTAGTTTTAGGTACATTTTGAATTTTCAATTCCTCTTTCTCTGGTGTAGGAGGAATTATAGCTACATCGATGTTGTTTTTTGACTTTGTCTCTGACTGCAGATCCAAGGTGGTAGGTTTCAACTCACAAAAGATTACACTTCTGATGTATACAACCTTCTCTATTTCAGGATTCCAAAGCTTGTATTTATGATAGCACTATAGCCAATAAAAGTACACTTGACAACCTTGTTCTCCAATTTAGATCTTTTCACATCTGGCACATATGCATATGCCTTAGCCAAAAACTTGAATATGCCTAAGAGAGGGCTTCTTACTAGACCACGCTTCCAAAAGTATTTTCTCAACAAGAGCAGAGTTAGGAGACCGATTAATCAAGTAACATGCAGTAGTAGTAGCCTCAGCCCAGAACTTCTCCTCCAAGCCAGCACTACTAAGCATACTTCATGCTCTCTCCATCACCGTCCTATTGAACCTTCCTGCAACTCCATTCTGTTGTGGAGTATAAGGTGTAGTCTTCTGTCTTTTAATCCCATGGTCTTTACAGTATCTTTCAAATTCCTGCCATTATCAGTCCTCAAGCATTTTATTTTCCTACTAGTCTGATTTTCAACAAGATTCTTAAATTCCTTAAATCGACTGAACACTTCTGATTTACTTTTCAGAAAATATACAAATGCTCTTCTTGAATAATCATCAATGAACGACACATAATATCTTGACTTAGACAAAGAAGGAACATCTACTGGACCAAACACATTCTGAATGATTATAATCTAGCAAACTAGAAGATTTATGAGGACTGGAATAAAAAGAAACACGGTGCTGCTTTCCATAGATACAATGCTCACAAAATTCAAATTCAAGATTACAATCTTCAAGCCCCTCAACCAGGTTCCTGTTTTTCAAGGTTTTTAGACCTTTTTCTCCTATGTGGTCTAGCCTATGATGCCAAAGTATAGTCTTCTCTACAGGAAGTTTTACTTCCATAGAGTTTACATAATTAGGGATAGTTCCCTCTTTACCTCCATGAACAGCTTTCAGTGACTTTCTAGAGACAATGTTACATTGAACAACATGTGCATCCAGCTTGTATAGGGTACCAATTCGAGCACCTCTAGTCATATTGTAGCCATTTCCAGAGAATGTGACTTGTACTCCAATATCATTAAGCTTACTGACAGACAATAAATTTTGAGCCAGACCTAGTATGTGCATAACATCATTGATCCCCTTCACTCTTCCATTAGGGAATTGTATTCTGACTCTTCCACGGCCAACAATGTCCAAAGTTGAATCACTTTCCAGGTAAACCTTTCCACCATCGTATTATTCATACTTCGTGAACCATTCTCTATGAGATTTCATGTGGAAAGATGCTCCAGAATCAATCAACCAGACATCATCTGATGCCTGAGTAGCCAAGGCTGCAATGAAGGCGTCTGCATCACTATGAGAAGAGTCATTGTCAAAAGAATACTTCTTCTTCTTCTTCTCCTCTTTACAATCCTTTCGGACATGACCAGGTTGCCCATAGTTCCAGCACTTCACCTTGGACTTCTTGCCAGGAGACTTTGATCTCCCCTCTGATTTTTATTTTGATTTCTTGTCCTTCTTCTTGCCTTTCTCTTTCGGTCTTCCTCTGACAGCAAGAGCTTCCTTCGCCATCTCAAAAGATTTCCTTCTCATCTCTTCTGACAACAAAGAACCAACAACATCTTCCATCTTGAAACTGGATGTTGTACTCCCAATAGTCATCACCAGATGATCCCATGAGTTTGGAAAAGAACACAATAGAAGCATACAATGATCCTCTTCTTTAGTCTTTACACCAACAGATGTCAATTGAGAAATCAACATATTAAATGCATTCAGATGATCAGCTACTAACCCTCCTTCCTGCATTCTCAAAGAATACAGCTTCTTCCTCAGGAACAGTTTATTCAACAAGGACTTCCCCTGATAAATAGACGCTAGTCTCTTCCACAAAGAAGAGGTAGTCTTCTCCTCATGCACATTCAGAAGAACTGAGTCTGCCAAACAAAGCCTTATCAGCCCCTTAGACTTCCTATACACAAGTCCCAATCCTCTTTGCTTCATGCCTATAGGTTTAGTTCGAGATAACAAAGCCGAGATAATGGTCCACTAAAGGATCCTCCATCTTGAGAACTGCAGCCAAAATTCGCAATTAATTTCTCTTCCAATCTTTCTAGGCCGATGCTAGTATAGCCATATCAACTTTTTGTAATCAGAAATAAAAAACTTCTACACAAGACTCCCATTGAACATAATTGACTCAAAAAATCCAACGTACCCACAAGGATAACACAACTAGCCAAGCTCTGATACCACTTGTAAGGAAAATCAGATGCGGAAACAATTCTCCTAACGTCAATACCTCAGGAAAGGATGCAAATATACTTAAATTAAATTTTACAATTACAGTCCAATTAAGATGCACTATGAAGTAGATAGCAGAAACAAAGTATTTGACAATCACACATGAACACCAGATATACGTGGGAAAACCCTTATGGGAGAAAAACCCACCACACCAAGAGAAATCACTTTGTATTACAGTAATGGAGATTACATACAAATGTCAGACTTATCTTTCTGGTGTTTGTTTACAACAACATTCACCATGAACAATCTTGTATAGGAACCTTCAAGCTACGGTCTACACAGAATATAATTCATTTACTGATCATACACCTACCCAGCAATCCGTCGATGCAACCAACAGATCACAATCTGCAACCATAGAGCATAACCATGTTGTTCCATGTCCGTCGAACTTCCTCACAGAATCGTCACAATGACCAACCTTCCAACTGTTCAGATTAGGCTTCTCCTATTGGTCCATGAGACTCCACATAGGATGGTCAAACGGTCAGAAGAGATTCAAGCTTTGTTGGCATCTTGGTGAGACACTAATAGTGTCTCCCCGATGCCCAAAAGCTTCATATCGATGTCACCAAGAGTTATCATTATCACCAAGATGTTCTATCGAGCTTTCATGTGTTACACCGAAGCACCAAATAGTCGGCGAGACCTATCGCTTTCGCTAGGAGATCATAGCGAGGTCTAAAAGTCTCATAGATGTGAGTTTACCATTCGGCAAGAGTATCACTCTTCGGTGAGACCACATATCGATAATCAAAGTCATAGCGATCTCAACATTCCTAACGGCAAGACTTACCTCTTGCCAAGAGGTTTCATCGAGCAACATGAGGTTACACTGAAAGCATACAACTATCGGCAAGACCTATCACCTTCGCTAAGACATTATTCCGAATACACACAAGTCATACCGAGCACAAAGTCACAGTCGGCAAGACTTACATCCTTCGCCGAGAGATCATACTGAAGTCCAAGACTTACCCTGAAGGCTCCAACATAAAATGTTGTCGGCGAGACATGTTACTTTTGCTAAGAATTCTCACCGAGCTGCCATGTTACACCGATGACTTCAATGCGTTATCCCGTTGGTGAGACTTTCCAATGTCATTGGGACATCATAGTCAGAACCCTTTAGTTATCCCGAAGACTTCAATGTGTATCCCGTCGGTGAGACTTTCCTATCGATGAGAGCTCATAGCAAACCACTAAGACTCTCCCCGATATACAATATCCGATTGAATGGCCTGTCGGCCAAATATCTTCATGCGGTGAAAGGTTACAACGACTGCTCTATGTCACAGTGATAGACTCCAAAGTGAAAGCAGTCGGCAAGACTTCTGCAAGGTCACAGCGACCTGTACAAAACATGATGCTACTAGTCTATTAGTCGGCCAAACATGAGAGCTGTCACACCGACTTGGCTCCAATGGAGGTATCAGCCTGTGATGTTTGAGGCACATATTTCCAACAGATACTACCCTACTTAACTGGCAAGGTGAAGAATTCTATGGATTGAATGTAGATAATTCTCTAGTTGTAGCTAACACAAGGGTGAAGAAAAGAGCTTTCAAGCTTGATCAAGCAGCTAATAAAGGGAAAGCAACAGCTGCAGAACTATCCACATCTCAAGTGACCCGTGAATCGCAAAGAAATCAACAACTCCCAATAAAGGAGCAGCCACACTTCCAAGCTGATCATGCTGGCATAAAGGTACATCATAAAGTAAACCTAGCTGTACCCTATAATATTCTTGACAGTATGAAAATGATGAATGTAATGATGTCTATGTGGGATTCATTAGCTATCCCAGGTCAAAAAGATATGTTACACTCAACTTTGTCAAATTTTAAAGTGTCTGATGAATCTGAGTCTCCAATAGGTCAGGTTAGAACTATGTTTACAAATAATCCTCAGGGAAATGATAAACAGCCTAGCAAAGAGATAGGAAAAGAAGTTAAACCACCTCCATTTTACGTGTCAGTAATCATAGGTGATAAGTTAGTTCATAACTATATGGTAGACAGTGGAGCTAGTAGCTCAGTAATGCTAAAGAAGATTGCTGACAAGCTTGGACTAAAGTATTAACCTTTAGAGAAATGAGTGATTCAATTGGATGGTACTTCTATTAATACATTGGGTGTTATCAAATATTTGAGTCTTAAACTTCATGCTTGTCCTAATTTTTCAGTTCCTCAGGACATATGTGTCATAGATCTCCCACCTTTATTTTCTTTGTGCCTCTCAAGAGACTTTATAGCTAAGATAGGTGGTTATGTGTTAGCTGATTGGTCACATATGTTGTTTAGAACCAGATATGGAACCAAAGGCACCTTTAAATCTGAAAAGTTGGCTAAAGATCATATTGAGCCGTATAACCCAAGTCCCATCAATGTTGTTCCTACTATTGCAGACACAAATTGTGTCATTTTTACTGACAGAGAATTGGCTGCCACTTAAGAACTTCAAGCAGAGGTTGTTCCTGATGTGTTGCTACATGAATGGGCAGCTGAAAATTTGTTAGACAGTCCTGAAGACCTTATTCAAGATGTCGGTATGGGTAATTATGTGATACTCGAACCTGATGCAGAGGTTCCAAACCTTGAAAAAGGTATAGATCAGTTGTTGCAACAACAAAGTGGACTTTGGGAAATGTTTTTTGATGGTTCCAGAAGTAAGAATGGAGCAGGTGGAGGTGCAATGTTGATTTCTCCATAGGGTGATAAGTATTTTTCAGCCTTTTGTTTTTCTTTTGCATGTTCTAACAACAGTGCTGAGTATGAAGAACTCATTCAAGGCCTTGAGTGGGCAAGGAAAAGGGGAATTGACTATTTGAAAGTCTATGGAGATAGTGAACTGATAGTTAATCAGGTTAGGGGGTTGAATGTTGCCAAGAATGATGCTTTGAAGTCTTACAGAAACAGAGTATGGAACATAATTGAAGAATTTAATGCCTTCAATCTGATTTCTATTCCACGAAATCAGAATAAGCATGTTGACAAACTTGCAGCAATTGGAGCACAGTTTGATATCCCAGGTGATATTAAAAAAAACAAAATACAGCAGTATGTTAAGGTGGTTATAAGGTCGTCAATTCCTGATAACAACATTAACTGGCAGGTATTTGAAAATGATGAACAAATTTTAACCTTTCTGCTCTAGGAAGATCAGTTTTCTGTAGTGAACCAGGAAAAGATTAAACAACAGTATGATGATCAAGTGATACAGATAAAGACAAATAAACTTCCCAAATGGCTAGTTACCTTGGAATCCATATTCAATTCTGATGATCAGCTTAAGAAGAACAAAGTCAACATTCAAGTAAAAGAAGATCATTATGAAGAAGTGGAAATCTTTAAAGGTAAGCTTCTCAAATTAAGCAAAATTTGTTCAGTTGAAGATAAGAGAGCTTTCATTGTTTTATGCCAAGAGTATCATGATGTTTTTTCCTAGAAATATTTTGACTTAAGAGGGTTTGATCCTCATATTGTGCAACATACAATTGAGTTAGAACCTGGTGCCAAGCCTGTTAGACAAAAATAGAGACCATTGAACCCCAAGCTTGAACCTTTAAT
>VDFB02057672.1:0-12943 GCA_007258455.2 Sequoia sempervirens
TTAGATTAGTGTAGGAAGTTGCTTCCACTAACCCAACTTCCTTTCAAAGATGAGCCTTTTTCTTAGCCATTGAGCATACATCTGAATTAAAAGGTTTCTCATTTTTCTTTGCTTTAACCACTTCATGGGCACTCCCATTTGGTCGTTAAGAACCCAACAATAAATGGTGTTTTTGGGTAAGGTGACATAGAAGCAATTGCAACATGTTTAAGACTTGAAGTGGATTGATTCTATTTGTGATTTAGTGGGTGTTGAGAGAAAATTTTCTTGTTTCTAAGCACAAGTTTAGAGTAAATTTAGATATATCATCCATGTTTGTGGTTTTGCTTTTGGACTTGGGGAGCTCAAAGATATAGTGAAGTTTTTGGTTTCAATTATGATTAAAAAATAGTTTTTGGGTGGTCTTAATGAGATTTTGGACATTGCCCGTTATGGCATTGGTGTTTCCATTCCTATGGATTTCAATAGGCTTCAAGTTGAACTTGGCCAAATGGTAGATTGTCTACCTTTCCTCTCTACCTCTTGGCCTTCTTTGGTGCTCTAGAGGTGTCAAAAAAGTTGCCAAGGGAGTCGAATTCCTCAAAGAGGTTTTGGGATTGAAGTCAAATGGGAGGAGGGGATGAAGGAGTTCATCAATATCAACTCAGAGCATGACACAGGGGGCTTAAAAAAAGTGTTCTAATTGTTTTTTATATGTATTAGGATAAGCTATTCGAATGTTGGGTAAATATGACCTAGGATTTTATAAATAACTTGGTTTTGTAAATAAACTATTTTTTGGGGGGGTTATATATAAACGTGAGCAACCCCTAACGTTGCAATTTACCAATTAAAAAAAATGATAATTTTTTTATAATATTATTGTAAAAACATATCACTACATAAACCATAATATATCACTAATATAGATATTCTAAATACATCTCTCTAAAAAGATGTTGAAATATATCAATTTGGAGCTATTTAATTTATCTAAAAGTTAATTTATTTTATTTTCGAAGTATTTTATTTACTATATGCTTGGACACATAAATTTTATGTGTTGCTTATTTTGAAAATATTATGTTTATTATCAAATGTTTATATTTTGACATGTAAATGGTTGTCAAATCTAAGATGAAAGATAATATTTTTGTTAACACGTTCATACCATTACACTCCACCCCTTACAACCCATTACTCTGTTCAATTACAAAATAAATACTATTAGTATGAAGACAGATACTCAATACTGTGACACTTGTTATTAAACAAAAAGACAGTCCCTGGCTAATTATTCGGGCATAACAGGAAAACGACCTCTCCCACAAACTAAACACTTTCACCGCATTGTCCACAACTTTGGGTGGTTTCTGTGCTTCCAAAATCTCGTGTGAAAAGAACTATTTTTTCCCAAAGAACGTAATTCCTTTTCAAATCCTTCGAACTTGGATGGTTGAAGGTACAAATTGAATTTTCTTACTGAAATGCACACATCTTTCGTTTTTGTGGGGACTACAATTTTCTAGTAGTCGAGAGAAATGTGTAATTTTCTATGGAACACAACATTCTCGTGTCTTGGATATAGACGAAATCAAGATTGACTAGTATTAGAATTGATGAAAGAAGTGAAAGACGAAGATGAGATGCACATCTCTCTGTCTATTCTTGGGGTCATAGCAATAATCATTACTGGAATTTTCACCAGCTTACTCCAATCCAGAATTTTCTCAAGTCAGTCGAGCCCATCAAGGAAAGCACGCTATACTTGCTCGGAAGGACTTGGTCAGTTCAATACCATTTTCCCAATTTTTCTTTCCGTGCAAGAACACTCGTTACCTTCCCACATCCAGCATTAGGCTACTAGGACTTCTCACCTTGCACTTGGCTTGGCAGCTGCAATGAGTTGGTGAAACTTAGAGACAATAGGAGCTTGGAAAGCTTTACATATATCACCTAGTTCATAGTTGTTTTGTGGAGTTCAATATATAGATGAAAATGAAGATGCCCTTAGTTTGTTTCCTTCTCTTGTTTTTCTCTGCACTACCTACTAACACCCCCCATTCTTCTTCTCCATCTTCTCATTCTGATGAAGAGGCTCTTCTGTCTTTTAGGAGTGCTCTCTCCTTCGACCCCCACAATTCTTTGCTCGATTGGTCTCCTCGGCATTCCTTCTGCAACTGGACTGGGGTTGTCTGCTCTGCTCATCATCAGCGTGTGGTTTCTTTGAATCTCACTGGTATGTCTTTACTTGGTCCAATCTCTCCTTTCCTTGGCAATCTTTCTTTTCTTAGAGTACTTTCTCTCAAGAATAACAGCTTTCAAGGTCAGATTCCTCCTCAGTTGGGGAGGCTTTATCGCCTTAGAATACTTGTTTTGGGTAGAAATGAATTGGAAGGCTCCATTCCACCCACTTTAGGAGATTGTCATTCTTTGCAACATCTCACTCTGGCTTATAACCATCTGATAGGTAGCATCCCCTCCCAACTTGGTCTTCTTTCACATTTAAAGACCATTTTCTTAGGGGAGAATCAATTGACAGGTACGATACCATCTTTCCTAGGAAACATGACCTTTTTAACTGACTTGGAGTTGGGAAAGAACAAACTCCATGGTAGTATTCCTGTTGAATTGGGTAGGCTTTCCCAACTCAAAGTGCTTTCTCTTCAAGTAAACAACTTGTCGGGTACAATCCCATCTTTCCTAGGAAACCTGTCATCTTTAACTTCCTTGGACTTGTTTCAAAACAAACTCCATGGCAGTATCCCTGTTGAACTAGGTATGCTTACTCAACTCAAAATACTTACTCTTGGCATCAACAACTTGATAGGAGAAATTCCCACCGCCCTTTTCAACTGCACTCTCCTCCAAAATTTGTCATTAGCTGACAACCAATTAACTGGCCACATTTCTTGGAGTTTGCTAAACTATCAAAGTTGCAACAACTGCTATTGTGGGGAAACCAACTTATTGGAAAAATTCCAATCTCCTTCTCTAATTGCACTCAACTTCAAACACTAGAATTAGCCATGAATCAATTAAGTGGCAATGTACCCCTCGAGTTCGGTAATTTATGCCAACTTCAAGTGCTTCATTTAGCAAGTAATCATCTTGTGAGTGGAAGCAATGATTTGTCTATTCTAATGGCCTTAACTAATTGTTCCTCTTTGGAAACTCTAGATTTGTCTATTAATAATCTCACCGGCACTTTGCCCTCTTCTCTTGGCCAATTATCAAGACAACTCTCTTATTTGAAATTGTTCTCAAATAAAATTGAGGGGAACATTCCAAGTGGCATTAACAATTTGACAATGTTGACAAACTTAGACTTATCTACCAATCTTTTCAATGGAACTATTCCATCATCACTTGGTCAATTTTCACACCTTGAAAGATTGCATCTAGAGGAGAACAATTTATATGGAAGTATTCCAAAATCATTAGGTCAAGCAAAAAGTCTTGGGTTGTTGTCTTTGAGTGAAAACATGCTTTCAGGGAATAATTCCAAATAGTCTTGGTGATCTCCCACAACTAAGAGGTCCTTTATATTGATCATAATCAACTATCAGGGGAAATACCTAGTAGTTTAGGGAGATGCCAAACTTTGGAGTTGATAGATTTGTCTCACAACAAACTAAGAGGAAATATACACCCAGAGTTTTTAGGTCTTAAAAATCTCCAATTTTATTTCAACATTTCCAACAACTTATTACAAGGTTCTCTTTTGGAAATGAGCAAAATGGTAATGGTCCAAGCAATAGATGTGTCACTCAACAATTTCTCAGGTGAAATTCCAGCTGCACTATCAAGTTGCACAAATTTGCAATATTTAAATCTTTCATGGAATTCATTAAATGGCCCAATTCCAACATCGCTGACAAAACTCAAAAACCTTGTGGACATTGATCTCTCTAGCAATAATTTGTCAGGTACAATTCCAATGGCTTTCCAAGAGATGAAAACACTTCACAATATCAATCTTTTTTCAAATAGGTTATTAGGAGAGTTGTTAGGTCTTTGTTGAACATGTGTTGTCATTGATGTCAAAGTGTGAGGTGAAGTGTTAAGGGTGTCAGGGTTGCCAAATGAGAAGTCTATCAAGGATGAAAGAGTTGGTAGAAGTACTTAGAATTATCATTATGTATCTGGAAGCAATAATTTTGAGAAAGTCAAGTCTAGTCAATCATATACCATGCAGAGCATGCAACTAATATACTTGTGGCGGTCTAGAAGTTAGTAATAAGGATATGGATTTCTAAGTTGTGACTCTTGGTCTTCTATAGGTGGTTTCTAGTGTGGTTGCTCAAAAGGAGCTAGTATTAGTCTCAATGTTATGCTCACAAGAGCTTGTATTAGTCTAATGTCAATGCTTTAATGAGAAGAATAATTGTAAATGATAAACAATATAAAAAATCAATGAAGGATCATGCCTACTATGTTTCAAGTGTTTCAATCTTGATGATGATGTGTTTTGCTTTATTTATTTAAAATTGGATAACTTGGTGAGATCTATTCACTTTTCTTATCATGAATTTGTGTGTTGAATTTGTGCATGGAATATGGTGATTCAATTGCATTAAACTTGAAAAATATTTATGGTGAATTTCCTTAGATTCTTGCAATAATGTTGTGGATGGTTGTGTGAATGCTAACTATTACAATATTGATTTCTTTGATCCCATCAGAACTTTCAAATTTAATTTCATATCATATCATGGTAGAGATTTTGTCACAATTGGCATTTGAAATACATTTTACAAAATGTCTGGGGACTGTTAGATACTTTCCAATCTTATCAAATCTCCCACATACAACATGAAGGGAATAAGCTGGAAGATCACCTTGCGAGCATGGGATGTGAAAAGAAAGTGGTTACTATATCAAAGGATAATGCTACAATTGAAACTTTTTCAATCTTAGCTAAGGTAGCAAGAAATGAAATTGTGTATATTGCACACTAGGCCCTCAATGAATTGGCTCATCGATGGGATATGGAGATTTTGAAGAGACATTGTTTCGTGTCTCTCCGACATGGGAATATTGGAATGTGCTAGAAGTGGTGAAGGATTGTAAAAGATTCTTATCGGAAGGAGATGCATATATTGGCAGGACATCAATGTAAGCCCCCTTGACATCTCGATAAGCACTTCATCAAAGAGACATACACATATCGGCAGGACATAATAATGAGTCCCTTTGACATCCTGATAGCACCTCATTGGAGAGAAGGGTGAATATCGGCATGAAGAAATGATTAGTCTCTTTGACATGTCAATAAGGTGGAACCAAATTATGGTGAAGGATGAAGTCAGCAGGACACGTGGCAACAAGTGTTTGGGCAATATATCAAATCACACTGGTGACGTTAGCTATGCAATGATGAAATGGATGGCACGTAGGCAGTAGGGACCACTTGATCAAATCTGCAAGGAATATTGGAGAGACCTTATATCGGTGTGAGTTGCTACAATGTCTCTTCACAATTTTGATGGGACTTCATTGGCCAGACTTCACCATATCAGAAGAAGTCACTTGGGATTCCCTCTGATATAATGATAGGTGTATCAAGGTGACAATGGGAATTCAAAGAGAGTTGCTTTAGTGTCTCCTCAACACAACAGAGTCATGGTGAAGACCTTGGTGGGACCCAATAGGGAGGTGACATTGGAGTATGATGATGTGGATGGATAGATGGTGGAATGGGATTGGATGACAGGTCAATTCACATCATTGTTGTGAATTGCAAATGGTGACAGGGATGACAATGAGATATCAACGAAAGAGATCAATATTAGTGAGACTCGAATCCGTCTTAGCCCGATAATGTAAAGTGTTTTCAATAGCATGGTGTGATGTCAAGCATATTTTGTAAAGTAGGCCCTCTTGGCCACTTTTCTAATTATTTACTATTATTATGAATATAATATACAATCTATTAGCCTTTTGCCAAAAAAATATATCAAATTCATATAGGCCAACAAGCATGATCACATACAATGCTTGTTGCCCTTGGACGGGTGGTATAATTTAAATTTTAATAGGGATTCAAAGGGAGACTTTGGGAAATTAAGGGTTGGGTATGATCTATCAAAATTGGAAGGGGGAGATGGTTTATTTGGAATCTAGAAGACTTAAAATAGGGAGTTAGCAACTAATAATGATGTGGAGTTTTACACCCTCATCATGGGCTTATAACTCTACATTAAGTTGAACCTGGGAAGGAATCTTATTGAAGAAGATTCGTCAATTATCATCAATGCAGTTAGAACTAAGAAATCCTAGTGTTGGAAGTTAAATCCCTTCTTTAGTTCAACAATTTCCTTACTTGAGGAATTGAAAGAGTGAACCATAAATCATGTCTATAGAGAATTCAATGTGGAGGTTGACTTGCTTGCCAACTCAATAATGGACAGGGATGAGGAGTTAAAAGTGAGCACATTTGATTATTTGTAGCTCACAAGGAAATCTTCCGCTTGGCATAAGGATATTAAATAGATAATCATTAATCTAATCAGTTGGAGTCTAGTGTTATAATGAGAGTGATAGTTTTAAATTATGGTTAATAATAAAAATTTCATTCTACCTTCACCTCACCTCCTTTATTCGTGTTATACTTCATTCAATCCAAGCTTATTTCTTGGGTATTGAGCATACATTTGAATTAAATGGTTTTTCATTTTTCTTTGCTCTACCAGCTTCATGGACACTCCCACTTGGATTTACTTGAGGAATTGGAAGACTATACCATCAACCATGTCTATAGAGAATCCAATATGGATTTTGACTTGTTTTCTAACATAGCAATGGATAGGGATTAGGAGTTAAAAGTGCACATGTTTGATGATTCATGGCCCATGAGGAAATATTCCTTTTACTATATGCTATGGATAATCATTAATCTAATCAATTCTAAGAGGTTGGCATTTTGAAAAGAGTAATAGTTTTAAGTAGTGGTTAATAATGTAACATTCATTCTACCTTTACCACACTTCTTTTGTTCATGTGAAAATTAATTTGAGATGAGCTTATTTCTTAGCCATTGAGCATACATTTGAATTAAATGGTTTCTCATTTTTCTTTTCTTTTCACACTTCATGGACACTCCCATTTGGTCATTAAGCATCTAACAACAAAAAATGTTTTGGGTAAGGTGACAGAGAAGCAATTGCAACATGTTTTCAAGACTTGAAGTGGATTGATTCTATTTATGATTTAGTGGGTGTTGAGAGAAAAATAGATAGTTTCAGCACAAGTTTAGAGTAAATTATTCGAATGTTGGGTAAATATGATCTAGGATTTTATAAATAACTTGGTTTTGTAAAAAACTATTTTTTGGGGGGGTTATATATAAACGTGAGCAAACCCTAACATTGCAATTTACCAATAAAAAAAATGATAATTTTTTTTTTAATATTATTGTAAAAACATATCACTACATAAACCATAATATATCACTAATATAGGTATCCTAAATACATCTCTCTAAAAAGATGTTGAGATATATCAATTTGGAGCTATTTAATTTATCTAAAAGTTAATTTATTTTATTTTCGAACTATTTTATTTACTATATGCTTGGACACATAAATTTTATGTGTTGCTTATTTTGAAAATATTATGTTTATTATCAAATGTTTATATTTTGACATGTAAATGGTTGTCAAAATTAAGATGAAAGATAATGTTTTTTGTTAACACGTTCATACCATTACACTCCACCCCTTACAACCATTATAAAATATTTATTGACATTAATTATGCAAAAAAAACTAATAGATTCAGCTATTAAACTCACCAACTTAAAATCTAATCACATACCCATTACTCTGTTCAATTACAAAATAAATACTATTAGTATGAAGACAGATACTCAATACTGTGATACTTGTTATTAAACAAAAATACAGTCCCTGGCTAATTATTCGGGCATAACAGGAAAACGACCTCTCCCACAAAAACACTTTCACCGCATTGTCCACAACTTTGGGTGGTTTCTGTGCTTCCAAAATCTCGTGTGAAAAGAACTATTTTTTCCCAAAGAACGTAATTCCTTTTCAAATCCTTGGAACTTGGATGGCTGAAGGTACAAATTGAAATTTCTTACTGAAATACACACATCTTTCGTTTTTGTGGGGACTACAATTTTCTAGAAGTCGAGAGAAATGTGTAATTTTCTATGGAACACAACATTCTCGTGTCTTGGATATAGACGAAATCAACATTGACTAGTATTAGAATTGATGAAAGAAGTGAAAGACGAAGATGACATGCACATCTCTCTGTCTATTCTTGGGGTCATAGCAATAATCATTACTGGAATTTTCACCAGCTTACTCCAATCCAGAAGCTTCTCAAGTCAGTCGAGCCCATCAAGGAAAGCACGCTATACTTGCTCGGAAGGACTTTGTCAGTGCAATACCATTTTCCCTATTTTTCTTTCCATACAAGAACACGCGTTACCTTCTTGTTCAGAGTAGACTTTGCAATGACTTCTCACCCTTGCAATTGGCTTGGCAGCTTATAAATAAGAGTTCAGTGAGCCTGCAGATAACACAGAAGCTTGGAAAGCTTTACAGATATCACCTAGTTGTTTGTGAGTTCAATATAGATGAAAATGAAGATGCCCTTAGTTTGTTTCCTTCTCTTGTTTTTCTCTGCACTACCTACTAACACCCCCTATTCTTCTTCTCCATCTTCTCATTCTGATGAAGAGGCTCTTCTGTCTTTTAAGAGTGCTCTCTCCTTCGACCCCCACAATTCTTTGCTCGATTGGTCTCCTCAGCATTCCTTCTGCAACTGGACTGGGGTTATCTGCTCTGCTCATCATCAGCGTGTGGTTTCTTTGAATCTCACTGGTATGTCTTTACTTGGTCCAATCTCTCCTTTCCTTGGCAATCTTTCTTTTCTTAGAGTACTTTGTCTCAAGAATAACAGCTTTCAGGGCCAGATTCCTCCTCAGTTGGGGAGGCTTTATCGCCTTAGAATACTTGTTTTGGGTAGAAATGAATTGGAAGGCTCCATTCCACCCACTTTAGGAGATTGTCATTCTTTGCAACATCTCACTCTGGCTTATAACCATCTGATAGGTAGCATCCCCTCCCAACTTGGCCTTCTTTCACATTTAAAGACCATTTTCTTAGGGGAGAATCAATTGACAGGTACGATCCCATCTTTCCTAGGAAACATGACCTTTTTAACTGACTTGGAGTTGGGAAAGAACAAACTCCATGGTAGTATTCCTATTGAATTGGGTAGGCTTTCCCAACTCAAAGTGCTTTCTCTTCAAGTAAACAACTTGTCGGGCACAATCCCATCTTTCCTAGGAAACATTTCCTCTTTAACTTACTTGGACTTGTTTCAAAACAAACTCCATGGCAGTATCCCTGTTGAACTAGGTATGCTTACTCAACTCAAAATACTTACTCTTGGCATCAACAACTTGATAGGAGAAATTCCCACCGCCCTTTTCAACTGCACTCTCCTCCAAAATTTGTCATTAGCTGACAACCAATTAACTAGCCACATTTCTTGGGAGTTTTCTAAACTATCAAAGTTGCAACAACTGCTATTGTGGGGAAACCAACTTATTGGAAAAATTCCAATCTCCCTCTCTAATTGCACTCAACTTCAAACACTAGAATTAGCCATGAATCAATTAAGTGGCAATGTACCCCTAGAGTTCGGTAATTTACGCCAACTTCAAGTGCTTCATTTAGCGAGTAATCATCTTGTGAGTGGAAGCAATGATTTGTCTATTCTAATGGCCTTAACTAATTGTTCCTCTTTGGAAACTCTACATTTGTCTATTAATAATCTCACCGGCACTTTGCCCTCTTCTCTTGGCCAATTATCAAGACAACTTTCTCATTTGAGTTTGTTCTCAAATAAAATTGAAGGAAGCATACCAAGTGGCATTAACAACCTAACAATGTTGACACACTTAGACTTATCTAACAATCTTTTCAATGGAACTATACCATCCTCACTTGGTCAATTTCCACACCTTGAAAGATTGTTTCTAGAGGAAAACATTTATATGGAAGTATTCCAAAATCTTTAGGTCAAGTAAAAAGTCTTGGGTTGTTGTCATTGAGTGAAAACATGCTTTCAGGGATCATTCCAAATAGTCTTGGTGATCTCCCACAACTAAGAGGTCTTTATCTTTATCATAACCAACTATCAGGGGAAATACCTAGTAGTTTAGGGAGATGCCAAACTTTGGAGTTGATAGACTTGTCTCACAACAAACTAAGAGGAAATATACATCCAAAGTTCTTAGGTCTTAAAAATCTCCAATTTTATTTCAACATTTCCAACAACTTATTACAAGGTTCTCTTTTGGAAATGAGCAAAATGGTAATGGTCCAAGCAATAGATGTTTCTTTCAACAACTTCTCAGGTGAAATTCCAACTGAACTATCAAGTTGCACAAATTTGCAATATTTAAATCTGTCATGGAATTCATTCAATGGTCCAATTCCAGCATCACTGACAAATCTCAAAAACCTTGTGGGTATTTATCTCAATAACAATAATTTGTCAGGTACAATTCCATGGCTTTCCAAGAGATGAAAACACTTCACAATATCAATCTTTTTTCAAATAGGTTATTAGGAGAGTTGTTAGGTCTTTGTTGAACATGTGTTGTCATTGATGTCAAAGTGTGAGGTGAAGTGTTAAGGGTGTCAGGGTTGCCAAATGAGAAGTCTATCAAGGATGAAAGAGTTGGTAGAAGTACTTAGAATTATCATTATGTATCTGGAAGCAATAATTTTGAGAAAGTCAAGTCTAGTCAATCATATACCATGCAGAGCATGCAACTAATATACTTGTGGCGGTCTAGAAGTTAGTAATAAGGATATGGATTTCTAAGTTGTGACTCTTAGTCTTCTATAGGTGGTTTCTAGTGTGGTTGCTCAAAAGGAGCTAGTATTAGTCTCAATGTTATGCTCACAAGAGCTTGTATTAGTCTAATGTCAATGCTTTAATGAGAAGAATAATTGTAAATGATAAACAATATAAAAAATCAATGAAGGATCATGCCTACTATGTTTCAAGTGTTTCAATCTTGATGATGATGTGTTTTGCTTTATTTATTTAAAATTGGATAACTTGGTGAGATCTATTCACTTTTCTTATCATGAATTTGTGTGTTGAATTTGTGCATGGAATAGGGTGATTCAATTGCATTAAACTTGAAAAATATTTATGGTGAATTTCCTTAGATTCTTGCAATAATGTTGTGGATGGTTGTGTGAATGCTAACTATTACAATATTGATTTATTTGATCCCATCAGAACTTTCAAATTTAATTTCATATCATATCATGGTTGTGGTGATCCATGTTGCTTCACATAATGTCCTTCAATAACACAAGTATTTCCTAAGTTGCTTCTTATGTTGTTCTAGCAAAATATGGGTGACTACCTATTGAAAATTCCACGACCTCTTGAACCTGTTGACAAAACACAACACTTGCTCAATCACTTTCTTGTGACATTATTTTCAATATTATTTTCATGGCCCATAACGAAAGAGATTTACAATTTTTTTAGGCATAAACTAGGTGCCTAAAACTCCATGCACAACTATAAAATGATTTGGAAATGGTTTTGATAAAGCTTGAAATTTTTTTTAGGAAATTCTTCATTGTTATGACTTTTGTTCTTGGGTTTTATTTTTTAAGGTATAATGTTTTAAAGCCTTTTTAAAGTGATAAAAGTACTAATTATTGTTAGTAAGTATGGCATCATCTTAGTGGTCATATCATAGGACAAAATCTATCCACAATGCTAGATGCACCATGCCCATTTTTATTTTTACTAGAGCCACCACAATAATAATAAAAATGCTAAAGAGGAAGAATTGTAAATTCCAACATGAAAGCATACACTGAGCTCAATTCCAACAATAAATGAAGCATGACCAAGGGTCACAAAATAATTAAAAGGTAAATTTTGGTAAATAGAACACTCATAAAAGATTAAAAATTATATATCAGTCCTTGCAATAATTGAGAATTCACCAACAACAAAAAATTGTTTGATTTTAGTATATGTACAAGTTAATGGAGGGTATTGCTTATGATAGTCCCCCAATCAATTTTCTTCTCCTTCGTCATTTAAAAAATGAAATATCCAAGAGTGGAATTATTTAGCATGAGGGTTACCATAAATATTGCATATGAGTATAATAGCATCTTCTGCATCTTCCTTAAAAACTCACTCCTATGTTGAACTTTTGCCATTTTGACTGTACACTTCCATGGAACTATGAGGAGATGTTGAATTATGGAATTGGTGGTAGTATTTATCTTGTCCTCATAGAAATCCAAGGGCACCTTCATGTTAATTCTATCATATTATGTATAGATGGGGGATCCAAAGACCTTTTAAATCATGTTTGCATTGATATCCAAGATAACTTATCTAGAGGAGCCAAATACCTTTCTTTGATTCTGGTCATATAATGCAAGAAACTCCCCTTACAAATCTCAGACTAACAACAACCACAAAGAAACACTTAACGAGGATGCGAGAGAGAAATGAAGCCTCCTTTTACTACTGCAAACAAAATGACATTACACAACTACACATGTCATCGTATGGTCCTTCTTGAATTCAACAGACAACAATCTTCCAATCAGAGCTAACTGTCCTTCCAACTTCATGCTTTCACATCTAGAATCTACACCACCTTCCGCCCCTGCTCCCTTGCTCTGGTTCGATGTGTCTTTTTTTGTTGACAAAATCTGCATTAAAGTTGGTCACCCATGCTTTCCTGAGCGTCGACATCCACCTCCCTGTAGCATTAACGTTTCGTACCTATCACTCAAGGTTTGTGCCATTGTATGATGCAACCATCGATCAAAAGATTCACATCATTATCGAGCATTAAAACACAGCTACCACACTCATATATCATTATAAAATTGTTGAACAAAACATGTGTTGATTCACAATG
>VDFB02057673.1:0-43147 GCA_007258455.2 Sequoia sempervirens
CAACCAATTTGTTATTGCTGCATTTACTTGTAATTTCTAAGCAAACATTAATTACCCCTGGATGGTTTACCGCCAGTGTGGAGAATAAATTTTGTATCTCTCATTGTACCCACTGAAAAGTGGAGAATCCCCACTATTAAGTGGATGCCCGCCACAGCGGACGAATTATTTTTGCATTATAATGTTTTCCCCCCACTGTTCAAGTGGTAGCGTGGAAATTCTCATGGCTGGTTATCCGCCTAAGTTCATTTCAGTTTGTAATTATTACTCCGCCATATGTTAGCACCTCGCCTTCAAAAGGATCTTGTGTGCACATTCTTGGCGTTGAGTCTTATCAATTACTTTCAGTTGTAAATCAATTTCAGTTGTTGAGTTATTTGGATCCTAGGGATCCTCTGACCATATGCTCGCCCCTCTTCCTTCAGTGGTTTTAGGGCGCATTCTTGGTTAGAGTTACATTTTGCATCGTTTTGGTTTTGGAGCTAACCTTAACAGGTGTGTGTTGCAATTGTAATTGATATGTAAAATCAAGAAAAATTTTAAGGGGCATATTTCAAATGTTGACTCCGGGAGCTACGTTGATCTGATTGACTAACCGTCTGCTTCGCTGGATAGCTCAACTGAAACCAATAAGGTGATCTTAGACGCTGTGTCTACAAATTCTATCAACTCAGACCTCAAAACCTTGGGCGCCCTTTCTCTCCAGGGGCGCCTACTTGGACCAGACTTAGAATATATATTTTTTTTTATCAACTCCTCTTCTACAGATGACCCTGTCAAATTTGAAGTTCCAAGCGTCAGATAGACTGATGGTTATGCTCGTTGCGAAGCTGAGGAGATTCCAAGAGGGGTCTTCTGGAGACACTTCTGTCAAAAAGTTGAATTTGGGCCTTTAAAAACTTGGACGCCCTTGGCAAGCTTGGGGCCCAACTTCACCAAACTCGGCCAATTTTTTGCAATTTTCACCTTTGCTTTTGAATTTTGGTTTTCAGCTCTTATTAGACCCTCCATTCAGCCTACTGCATCTGACAATTGCCAACACGATTTAACGTGTTGGAGGTCTCGTTGGAAAGCCTGATCAAATTTGACGAAGTCATGTTGGAGTCTTCACTGGAAAATTCTCTTGTTTAAGCCCTCAAAATCTTGGGCACCTATCTCCTTCAGGGGCGCCCATTTGCTCCAGACTTCGGAACTTTTCAAACTTTTTCGTGATTTTCATTCTGTATTTTGTTTAAAAACTCTCTGTTCGATCTCAAATTCCGGGTGACTGGATGGTCTGATGACTGCACTGCCGGACTTGCTGCGGAGCTGGAAGGATTCTGAACAACTTTGACTGGGAGCTCAAACCCTAATTTTATCATTTGATGCCCTAAAAAGATGGGTGCCTATTCTCTCCTGGGGCGCCCATGTCAAGCAGACTTAGTCAAATTTTCGCAGTTTTCACCTTATTTCCTCGTTCTTTGTGCTTGCTCACCACCTCACCTTCTGCTCAATGCTTGAGTGTTGAATTTGACGCCTGGTAGCTGACTAACCTCCATTGATGACCTCAGAGCTCCTAATATGCTTCTGAAAAAGCAAAATAGACCCACTAGGGCAAAACTGATCTTTTTGAGATTCCGACTGCAGCAGCCTGATATGGAAGTATTTTGAGCCAATCAAAATCAGTTTGGACCCTAGCGGACCAACTTTCTATTTTTAGAAAGTTTTGCTAGTATCCGTTTTAAAAGAAACCGAGAAAAACCTAGAAAAAGTTTACTATCTTTAGGAAATTTCTAAAAATAGCAATTTTCCTAAAAAGTAGGGATGAAAAACTGAGATCTGGGTTTTGTAGATTAGGTTGCCTTGAGCAGACCTAAATCCTCAAATTTTGGAAATTTCTCATTTTAACCCCTCATGCAAGACATGCACACCCAAATTTTGACCATTTTGACAGTTTTGACAAGGTTTTTTGCTTATTTCTTCAAAATGTCTAAGTGTAGCAAAAATTTTAATTTAGGGGTACAACAAGATCAAAAGAAATTTTAAATCTTGTTCATTCTAATTTATGTGGTCCAATGTCTGTGGCATCTCTAAGTGGATTTTGGTATTATGTGATTTTCATTGTTGACTATTCTCGAAAGACTTGGATTTATTTTTTGAAGTCTAAGGAGTTTGAAAAAGTACTTGATAGATTCAAAGAATTCAAGGCTCAAGTTGAAAATATGTCCGGGAAAAGGATCAAGATTTTGAGATCTAATAATGGAGGAGAATATAGTTCTGGACGTTTCCATAATTTCTGCATTGAGGCAGGGATCAAGAGGGAGTTTTGTAATGTCCCCATTTTGGCCATATGCTCTTCTGTGACTTATAGCCTATTTTTGGAAATCCGTAGGCTGATCAAAAGTACAAATTAGGGTTTCCTTTGTCTGGAGGTTTTGTGGTATTTCTCTGAATTTACTATTTTTTTAAGTTCTAATTTTGGCAGTGATCCAGTTGGCTACACTTTAGTGAGTTTCCATTTCTGTTGGAGCAGTTGTGCAATTTTGGTTTTGGCTTTTAAGAGCATTATTCGGAGAAATAATTTATCTCAAGGCATTAATGTTATATTTTTTAATTGACCCCTTGGCCTAATGCATTAACTTGAAGTTGTTTTAAAAAAGTGGTTATTAAGGGGGATGCAACATGAAGGAGTTATTTATTATTTAATGAAGTTTTATTATGCCTTGAAGTTGGATGCCATCCTAGAGGAGAATTAAATATTTTGAATTTGAAAATATTTCAAAAAGGAGCTTTTGGCGTCCCTTTCTTGGAGGAGTTATGGAATTTGAAAAGTCTCTTTCAATTATATAAAAGAGAGAGTTTGCTCTAGCATTTATCATCCATCATTTTATGCTAATGTTATGCTGTCGAAATGACTTCATGAATTTGGCTTTGAGGAATGCATACCTCCTAGTATTTGTCCAATTTCGTGTTTGAAAGATAACACCTAGTTGGCTTCATGGCTGCTTCTCATACAGACTAGCAGATTGAGCTTCAAAGTTGGAGAATTTTGGTGATATTTTCAGTTTCTATGTTGCTGGTGTTCATACAGCTGAAGTAGATTTTTGTTAGCAGCTTTTTGAATAAATTTAATCTTGTTCTGGGTATTAATGCATTGTGATTCTAGACCAAGGGCGACCCTTTCCACAAAAGATTGGAATTTAATTTGAAGTATTTTATTTTATCTTGCAAAATCACCCCTTTCAGCAGGCCGTACCATTTCAAGAGGGCATTGAAGCTCGTGATAAATTATTGGTGGAGTTTTGATGCAATTTTTTCATTGCATATTTGGTGCCTATCCTCCAGAGAGTCATTGCAATTCATTTCATTCCATTTGGAGGTATTTTGAAGTACTTGTGAGCATTTCATTAATTTTTGGTTTGCTAGTTATTATTATTAGACCTCTAGAAGTTCAGATTTTGGTTATGTGTTCAGCATTTGAGAGATAATTTATTGTGGTGATCATCTTCTATCAATTGAGCTTTGATTCTATTGTAAATCTCTTGTAACTTGCAGTTGTTATTTATATTGTAAGATTGTAAACAATAGTACTGTTCCAGTCATTCCTTTGCTGCATTTACTTTTGGTTAATTTCTCATATTTGTAACCCCTGGATGGTTTACCGCCAGTGTGGAGAAAGAACTTAATAATCTCTTATTTTGTATCCACTGAAAAGTAACAAATTCCCACTCACGTATGGATGCCCGCCGCAGTGGATGAATTAGTTTTGCTTTGTAATCTTTCCCCCCACTGAATAAGTGGTAGTGAGGAAATCTTTCATGGCTGGTTCACCGCCTATTTACATTTAGTTGTAATTTTCTTTCTAGTTATTGTTCAGTTTCCTCCGCCATATGCTATCACCTCGCCTTCGAAAGGATCTTAGTGAACATTCTTGGTGTTGAGTGCATTTAATTTGAATATCATTTTGGAGACTAACGCTAATCTATTGGTGTAGTGCTGGTTTGTGTTGTGTAAATCTTGGAAAAAATTGGTTGGCATATTCCAGTGGTATCAGAGCAGAAAATCTTGCCATCCTGTGAGAAAGACAGATTCATTTGATAGATGAGTGAGAGGAATTAGATTCTACACCAGAGGTTAGCCCAGAGTTTAGTTTCAGTGGCCTGAGATTGATGCTTTTTCAAAGGTTTTGAGGAACCAAGAAACTCTTTTTGCTCCAGCTGTAGTGCTTGTAAAGAAAGATAATTCTTGGCGTGTATGTTTTGACTATCGTGCATAAAATCAACAGTTACTAATCTTGTGGGCAGATTTGAGTACAGTTAGAAGTTGGCAGTTAGGCACGGCTAATGAAGAAGAGATGAAGTTAGCAGAGACTCTCTATATGGCTGGAAAAAGATTTTACAAAGAATTTCGGTTAAGGAAAAACGAACAAAGCATTCTTCATTTGATAGAACAATGTTTGAGATGAGTGAAACAGTTACATTTTAAGGAGATGCAGCTTGCGTTAGCTGTCATGTCCCCTTCTAGTTGACATCTCTCAGAGCTCACGATTAGCCTATTATGCGACCCTCGTAGGCTGATGGGATGGATAGAGGGTCTTGATGGAGCTTGGCTTGGCTTCAGTTGTCAGAATTTGATCAGTTGGCTTTCGTTCGGGCTCTTTCGGACACCATTTGCTTGGATTGCTATTTTTAGCAGTTTTTGGCACTCAGTGGAGCACCCCTGCTATTTTTAGTAGTATGGTTGGTCACGTGCAGAATCACTTCCTTATTTGTCAGCTTCAGACAGTTCGTGCATCGGGCAGATATTGAGAGAGATATTAATATTTAATTGATTTAATTAAATATTAATTATTTGGCACTTATATTATAAAGTTATAATATTTTAAAATATTATAACTTAAGTGTTTTTGCTGAAGGGGTCGACCAACATCAGAGGGGCCATTTTTAATTATATTTTATAATTAAAAATTTGATCGGAGACTATTGAAATAATTAAAAGAAAAGTTCGAATTATTTTAATGATGCCTTTTTGAAGGAATTCGCACTTTTGAGGAAGATATAAGACTTTGCTTTGAAAATCGAGCGATTATGTTATTGAATATTGAAAATTGATCAAGTCTTCAACCAGAGCACGGAAGCCAAGGGTTTCAGTCTCAGAGCATTGGGGAACGAGCCATCTCCAGTGAAAGCAATTCAGAGGTTGTGAAATATCATCCGATTTATTGCCAGGCAAAGAGATTTCTTCATCCAGGGGAGATCACAGAACATTCACAGTTGATTCATCATCAGGTTTATTGGTCTGGAATTCATCAGAAAGGAACCTTATTGTTAGGCGCCCATTTCCTAAACTCCAGACAGAGCTAATAAAGGCCGTATTTTTTATTCATAGCTGCTGTTCACAGCCGTACCATTGTACAGCAGATCCGTACCAGTATAAGGGGCCGTACATTTCAGTCAAGGCAAATCGCCTTCCTTTTGTCCATCTGGTTTCCATCTAGTGGGGCGCAAGTATCTGGAGATTCATTGTGTAGCATCTGGCAGAGGAGGAAGTGAATTATTCTTGAAGCCGTACCATTTCATGTTTGTTCAAGGCGGCTGCAAACTTCCAGGTTTTTAATAAATCAAGTTGATATTTTTTTCCATTGCATGTTACCAGATCTCTATTGTATCAAGTTCAGAAGATCAATAAATGATTTGCTATCCTTAGATCTCGTTTTTCTATCCATATTGGCATTATAGCATTTTTATTGAATTTATTATCAATTTCTAGTAAAATCGCAATTTCCTTTATTCATGCAAAAAACACAAAAAAACCAAAAACTTCAGAAAACAAACAAAAAAAAGGCAGTTTCAGAAAACAGGGGAAACAAGGGTTTCTACAGTGGTATCAGAGCTAAATCTTGCCATCCTGAGGGTTTAGCACTCTTATGCAGCCAGAAGAGGTTGGGTCACACAGGTATTATACACGTAGGCGAGCCTTGATTGACAGGCAACAGGGTTTGAACAGGTAGCCGGGAAACATGGCTGACAGAACAGATAATCCTAGAACAGAGATCCCTCAAAACCCTAGGGATCAGGACGATGCAGAGGTTCTACTCACTCTGAGAGATTTACAAGCAGGTCAACGACAGTCTAATGATGTGTTGCAGCAGTTGACAGTAGCACTTCAGAGATTGGGTACTCCGAGGAGACCGTCACCACATCGTGACGATGACAGGAGTGATGCAGGATCACGGAGAGCACCTAGGACAGCTTCGCGGACAGCAGACAGGCCCACTAGGCCTACGTTTGTGAGACAGGAGGCCGATGAGGCTATGGCAGGTGAGGAGCATGAGGAGTTGTTCGCAGACACACTTATGGCAGCGAACGAGGAGTGGGAGTTAGTACCACCTGATGTCCGAGAGAGGATTTCCTTTGACAGGTTCATTACACAGAGGAGAGAGCATCACAGAGGTCGACAGGATTGGAGACCTAGATATTAGAATAATGATCTGAAGCATGCAACGAACAGGCTCACTCTAGTGATGTTCGATGGTAGTGGTAAGGTCACAGCTCAGGCTTGGATTAGTAAGCTAGACACTTTTCTTACATTGCGTCCGATGGCTGAGAGGGATGCTATCAGATATGCGACATTGCATCTGGAGGGGGTAGCTTACGACTGGTGGCACCATGGGATGGTGACACTTCAGCATGACCGGATCACATCCTATCAGGAGTTTGTTGACAGGCTGGTGGAACGTTTTGACAGAAAGGATCCAGAATCCTACTTCAGAGACTTGGCTTAGCTGAGACAGAGTGGCAGTTTGGAGTCTTATATTGGTGACTTTCAGAAGTTATCAGTTATGGTTCCTAATATTTCAGAGAGATGACTTGTAGTGCTCTTCATGGAGGGATTGACGGAACCATTGAGAGGTTGGATCAAAGCCTTTGATCCTCTTTCGTTACAAGAAGCGATGAAGAAAGCACGTAGTATGGAGTTGGCAGCACCATCCAGTAGATTCAACTCCAGAAATAATTCTTCTCTCAGGGATAATAAGGGCTTCAACAGTAAGAGAGAGAAGTCTGATTTTAACAAAGAAAAATCAGATTTTAAGAATGATTCAAAGGGTAAATCAGCAGCACCACCTTTGGATCGAGAGGCTCTTAACGATCTACGCAGGAAGAAGCTTTGCTTCTACTGCAAAGGTCCCTATGATGCCAATCACGATTGTCCGTTGAGGCCTAAGGGCAAGGCAAATTGAGTGATGTGGGCATATTACAAGGATTCGGAGTCAGAGAATTCCGAACAGCAGGAGAGTTCTGAGGAATCAGAGTCAGAGGCTTCAGAGCCTAAGGTAGAGGCAGAGTCAGAGCTTCAGGTGCAAGAGGCACGCCTATCTAGCATTCAACAGGAGGGTTCATTCAGACTCCGTGGAGTTTTAGCAGGACAAAGGGTCATCACCCTTCTTGACACAGGAGCCACACATAATTTTATTGATGCTAGATTTGTTGAGAAACGCGGACTCATCACTGAGGAATTTGAAGGAATTAGGGTTAAGGTGGCCGACGGTTACACTCTGAGGTGTGAACGCATGATTAAGGATCTCCCCTTACGCTTGAACAATTATGAGTTCAAGGCTGATTACTACGTAGTGAACATGGGGGATATCGATTTGGTCTTGGGTATGAAGTGGCTTCATTCCCTTGAGGAAGTCACTCTTCGTCTCAAGGACATGGAGATCCGTTTTGATGTGGATGGGAAGACGCATATTCTAAAGGCAATACGGGACAGCAACATCAAAACCATTTCCTTTCGTCGGATGAAGAGGCTCATGCGACACGACATGGTAGAGTGGGCTGCTGAGTGCACATTGGCACCTATACAGGAGGGACAGCAAAAGACTGAGTATCATCCTGACATATAGCAGTTGAGAATCAAGCATGATAAGGTATTCAGTGATATTCCACCAGGGAGACCTCCAGACAGGGGCATTGAGCATATTATTGAGCTTGAGGAGGGCGCTAAGCCCGTTATGATTACTCCTTATAGACACCCCAAGAGGTTGAAAGATGAGATCGAGAAAACGATCAAGGAATTACTTGCTATGGGTCACATTCGACCTAGCAAATCACCATTCGCTTCTTCAGTTGTTCTGGTGAAGAAGAAGGATGGCACCCTACGCATGTGCATAGACTACAGAGTCCTGAATAAGAGGACTATCAAAAACAGGTATCCAATACCTCGTATAGACGAGCTTATTGATGAGCTCCATGGTGCATGCTATTTCACGAAAATAGACTTAAGATCAGGATATCATCAGATCAGGGTTCGTGAGCAGGACATCGAGAAGACTGCATTCCATTGTCATTGTGGGCACTTCGAGTTTGTGGTGATGCCATTTGGGCTAACCAATGCTCCAGCTACTTTTCAGTCCACGATGAATAGGGTTTTCCATTCACTGCTGAGGAGATTTGTATTGGTCTTTTTCGATGATATTCTTATCTACAGCAGCACTTGGCAGGAGCATTTGGCTCATCTGGAGACCGTGCTCAGTATTCTGGAGAGGGAGTCCTTGTATGCCAAGGAATCCAAATGTGACTTGGGAATGACCGAATTGTTATACTTAGGTCATATCATCAGTGCAGAGGGAGTGCGGATGGATCCTGAGAAGATCCGTGCTATTATAGACTGGCCGACTCCGGCAAACCTTACACAGCTGCGAGGATTTCTAGGTTTGTGTGGGTTCTATCGCAGATTCGTGAATGGTTATTCACGACATGCAGCCCCTATGACAGATTTATTGAAAAAGGGTGCATTTTGTTGGACTCCTGAGGCACAGGAGTGTTTTATGAGGTTTAAGGAGTTGATGACTACGTGCCCAGTGTTGGCACTACCAGACTTTTCGAAGCCTTTTGAGCTTCAGTGCGATGCATCAGGTGAGGGCATTGGAGCGGTGCTTATGCAGGACAAGCACCCTATTGTGTATGAGAGTCGTGAACTCAGAGGGCCAAAGAGACTTTACAGCATTTATGATAAGGAGATGCTCGCTATAATGCATGCCTTAGCAAAATTCAGGCAATATCTTGTTGGCAGCAAATTTTGCATCAAAACTGACCACAACAGTTTGAGACACTTCCTAGGGCAGCAAGATCTGAATGATCGTCAGTAGAAGTGGGTTAGTAAATTGCAAGCCTATGACTTTGATATCTCGTATATCAAAGGTACACAGAATGTAGTAGATGATGCTCTTTCACGCAGGCCTTATTTGAGCTCTATGGTTCACATTTCGGAGGATTGGAGGCATATGATTGTGGCAGAGTATGCCAAGGATTCATGGGCATCCGGCATTGTAGAGGGATCGATGATTGACACTAGATATACGCTTGTGAATGACTTGATCATTTACAAGAACAGGATTTATTTGGTCCCAGGATCAGAGGTGAAGAACATTATCATGCGAGCCTTTCATGACGTGCCTACAGCAGGACATCTCGGGTATTTCAAAACCTATAGACAGATTCGGAAGAGATTCACATGGAAGGGACTTAAGTCAGATGTTCTTCAGTATGTGCGTGAGTGCCCTGTTTGTCAGCAGAACAAGCAGGAGAACACGTACCTGGCAGGATTATTGTAGCCACTTCCGATTCCTGACAGGAAGTGGGAATGCCTGTCGATGGATTTCATTACGGGCTTGCCTAAAGCCCAGGGGCGAGATTGCATATATGTAGTTGTGGATCGGCTAACGGGCGATGCCCACTTTTTCCGACATTAACACCTACATGTGCCCACACAGCAGAGGCTCTTCCGTGGAGGTATCTGTATCAGCATGGGCTCTTGGAGCAGGAGCATGTAGATAGTCGGTTCTCGAGTCACCGCGGGTGAGGTGTCTGTGACCAGGGACCGAAAGCCACCGGCACTACATAACCTGCATATATGGGCGACGGAGATAGTGTGAATAAGGGTGGAAGGTTACCTGTGGAATTATATTGCAAAAGGTATACGCAATATGATTCATTTGTGAGTATTGCCAACACGGCATTCCACATGACCATTCGTGATGTCCCTTCATGGCGCGATGGTTATGCGGAGGCGCCCGAAGCTCGACTTGCTACTATTATTTAGGGTGCCGAAAATGAGACTTGCAGGAGAGTCGTGATGCGAGGCTCTCATGGTTATTGCCAAGGCACAAATCGCAGAAGCAGACGCAGATCGTAAGAGAAATGTAGAGGCATTTTGAGGTAAGGGACATGAGCTTATTCATGCTGCAGCCCTACCGTCAGTACTCCGAGGAAGAGGTCGAGAAGCTTGCCACGGTATTACTAGTTCTTCTGTGGATCTTGAGGCTTGTTGAGAGGTGGTCATGAGCTTGAGCCCATGCAGAGGTACACAATGTTTTTCTGCGTCACGCCTCAAGAAGGCGCTGGTCACCGTGGTGGTATTCTTCTCGCAGTTTTACTCTTTAGATGATGAGGGAAAGTTGATTTTAGTACTTGAGTCTATCCTGGAGTACAGAGAGAGACAGTTGCGTAGGAGGATTATCAGGGAATATTTAGTGAAATGGAGAGATTTTTCTGTGGAGGATGCTACATGGGAGAGCGAGGATATTCTGCAAGATCCCGGCTGCTGAGATTGCTTGAGGACAAGTAATTTCGTGAGAGGCTAATCGTCATGTCCCATTCTAGTTGACATCTCGAAGCTCATTTATTATATATTATGCACCGTAGGCCGAAGGGATGGATAGAAGTGGGTCTTGATGGAGTTTGCCATTTCAGCCATGGACTTGATCAATTGGCTTTGTTCTAGTTTTCTGACACCATTTGCTTGGACGTTATTTTTAGCGCTTTTTGTACTCGAGCACCCCGCTATTTTTAGTGATGGTTATAATCACTTCCTTAGTCGTCAGCTTCAGACGGTTTGTGCATCGGGTATATATTGAGAGAGATATTAATATTTATTTGATTTAATTAAATATTAATTTTTTGGCACTTATATTATAAAGTTATAATATTTTAAAATATTATAAGTTAAGTGTTTTTGTTGAAGGGGTCGACCAACATCAGAGGGGCCATTTTTAATTATATTTTATAATTAAAAATTTGATCGGAGACTATTGAAATAAATTAAAGAAAAGTTCGAATTATTTTAATGATGCCTTTTTGAAGGAATTCGCACTTTTCAAAGGGATATAAGGTTTTGCTTGGAAAGTCGAGCCATTATGTTATTGAATATTGAAAATTGATCAAGTCTTCAACCAGAGCACGAAAGCCAAGGGTTTCAGTCTCAGAGCATTGGGGAACGAGCCATCTGCAGTGAAAGCAATTCAGAGGTTGTGAAATATCATCCGATTTATTGCCAGGCAAAGGGATTTCTTCATCCGTAGATCACAGTAATATCTAAGGGGCTGATTCACTGAACAGTTTATTGTCCGAATTACCAGAAGAACTCATTGTTAGGCTTCATTTCCCAACCCGCATTGCAGCCATTAAAGGTCAGATTTTTATTCATAGTTGCTGCTCATAGTCAAAATGTAAGCAGATCCGCACTAAGATAAAGGGTCACTGCGATTTCACCAAGGTAACGCCTTTGTCCATCCGGTTTCCATCTATGGGGCGCAAGTATCTGGAGATTCATTGTGTAGCATCTGGCAAAGGAGGAAGTGAATTATTCTTGAAGCCGTACCATTTCATGTTTGTTCAAGGCAGCTGCAAACTTCCAGGTTTTTAATAAATCAAGTTGATATTTTTTTCCATTGCATGTTACCAGATCTCTATTGTATCAAGTCTTAAGATCAATAAACATTTGTCATCCTTAGATCCTTGTCATCCATATTAATATAGCATTTTTATTGAATTTATTATCAATTTCTAGCAAAATCGCAATTTCCTTTATTCATGCAAAAAACACAAAAAAACCAAAAACTTCAGAAAACAAACAAAAAAAAAGGCAGTTTCAGAAAACAGGGGAAACAAGGGTTTCTACATTAGCACCTGTGGTAACCTTTTGAATCAGCCCTATTGGTTGAAGCATCCTGATGAAGAAACCAAGTTGCTGATTTCTTCTTGTTTCATGGAGATAATAAAAATTGTAATTCCCAAGATGCCCTATGATTATGAAACCATGAAGATCATATTAAATATGATAGTGGAAAGTTTTCAAGACCTTGATGAAACTAATAGCCATCAGTACTCCAAAAGAGCTGCTATATTGAAGCTCTTTTCAGAATTCAAAACATTTATGTTGCTGGTTGAATTGGGTATGCAAGATCAAATATATTATTTGATTCATTACCTCTTCATTTCAACTTGGAGTGAACAAGAGGAGGATGTAGTTGCAGTGATGAGAAACATTTTAATTTTAACTATCAATGAGATGGATGATATTCCAAAATCCATCCTAACTTTTTTGTTAAAAATTTATGAACAAGAAGGAAAGAACTCCTCTACTGCTGGTATGTTGATTAGAGATTTGTTCATTAAATGCAAGGAGAAATTGAGGCCCCTTTTGATGAATTCAGTTCAGAATAATATGGAGATTTCCTTTACTGAAGAGAAGAATGATCTAAAATCAGAAGATTGTTTGGTTGCCTCTCCAATTCACACACAAGAAGAGCATGAGAACGTGAAAGGTCAAGATAGAGATACTAATGCACTTGAAAATGAGAGTAGAAATGTCTCTGATGATGAAGAGAAAGTTCCCAAGCTAGAAGACTATCAAATTGATTCACTTGAGTTTACAAATAAAGAACATGTTGAAATGGATAGAGATGAACCTACAAAGTTGTTATTTGAAAAAGAAGATTTCATTAATCAAGAGGAATATGTGGTAGACTTTCAGAATGATTTATTTGAAGGAAATGCAATTGATGGAGAGTTTAAAGTTGCGGAAAATCTCAAAACAACAACTAAGTTGGAGCATGTTCATCATTTTGATGATAATTTAGAATATGAGTGGGACTCTCCCACGCCAAAATTACTTTAGAATGACTTTGTGGCAGATTTTGTTGAGTTAGGTGTTCCTAATGATAGAGCCCATTATTGTTATAATTCCAGTGTGTTTGATGAAGATGTTTTTAAAGGTGATGTCTTTATGAGACCAACCATCCATGAAGAGTTTGTTGGGCATAGTTGTTTAGAACAAAATCAGATATTCATGAGACCATGGGATCCAAGCGTTTTGACACCGGAATGCTTAGGGGAGCAAGCAAGGGAATCTTTTGATGATTCATTGCTTGAAGATATTGTTGACAAGCCTTCTATTCAGGAATTATGCAGTGAAAAAATAAGAGAGGAAGCTGATTTTGAAAGTCATGTCAATGAAAACAAATTAGAAAAATTGATGTTTGATAAGCAAAGCCTCTTTGTTGATTGGGATCAAGGGCCTAAAGAGCTGCAAAAATTGAAGGATAATTTATTGGTTTCAGAAGAGAAGATTATTAAAGTGTTATAAAGATTTGATAGCACATACCATTTCATTGAAGAACTCTGTTGGAAGTTTCAGTTTGAAGAGAAACCAAATGGAGTTAAAGATGGAGACACTCTTTCCAAGATGCAGTCCATCAAAGAGGCATTGGAATCCATAAAATCAGATTATTTGCACTTGCTCTCGGATAGAGATAATGCTATTAAATTTCCAAAGGAGACCTATGATGCCTACCAAGAGGAGGAAGAGATGGATAGGCTTTGCCTTGATTTTACCTTAGCTCATCATTCTTTATGCAAAGTAGAAAATCCTTCATCTATTGTAGCCACCCTCAAGGAACAAGAAGCTAATACAAGGATTATGGAGATCAAGCAAATAGTTGAAGGAATAAATGAACTTCATAATGATGAAACATTGCATAATACTAAGGTGATCCCATATGTTGATGGCGATTGGAAAGTACATCAAGAGTGTGAACTCTTGAGTTGGGAAGAGACTTTGCCACAAGAAGGAATGGTTTGCACCTATGAGATAGATGTTTTGACGAATAATGAATGTAG
Organism: Sequoia sempervirens; assembly: GCA_007258455.2. NCBI lineage: Eukaryota > Viridiplantae > Streptophyta > Pinopsida > Cupressales > Cupressaceae > Sequoia > Sequoia sempervirens. The sequence goes on from VDFB02057673.1 coordinate 13,938, forward strand.
TATTCAGTTTGTTACACTTTGTGGGTTGTGTTGTGACCTTTTCACACATTGCCCCATTCAAAATGGGGACCCCCTAATTTTTGCTCCATTCTGGTCTTTTGGCTTTGGTTTTGTCTCTCTCTCTTTTTGCTATCTGCTTTTCGGGGATGTGCTTGCCATTGAGCTTGAACATGAAATTTTGGGTAAGTCTGAGAATTAGGGTTTTGAGTCTTCTGGCTAGTTCGAAGTCAAATGGAGTGAATAAGTTGAAATCTGAGTTTGGCGATGCAGTCAGTATGCTTCCAGCAGGTTCCCAGCTGAATTTCATTGGATTCTGACAACTTACTATTTTTAGTAAGTGTTCAATTCAGGGCGTTTTCTCAGCACTACTAAAGTTCTCTCAGCCACACTGCATCCAAAACATGTCAAGCTGCTCTTCTGCAAAGTTTGAGCCAGATCAGGCAACTTTCTATTTTTAGCAAGTTTGCCTTTAGGAGCTGTTTTTAGGGTTTATATGCAAAGTTTTTCAATGCATGTCTGGAGATTTGTTTTGGGTTTTCTGAGGCCTACACAGTGATATAACATGCAAAATGAGATGATGACTTTCAGTGTTCAGCCTTCGGAGGCTATTTTTAGGGTTTGCATGTTGAAATTTTCTTCGCATGTCTGAACATTCCTTGTGGGTTTTTCGAGGACTTCGCAGTAATATAACATGCAAACCAAGATTAGAACTTTTTCAAGAGCCGTCTTCAAACGCTATTTTTAGGGTTCGCATGTAGGCCTTTTCAACACATGTCAAGTTATTCTTTATGGGTTTTTCAAGAGCTTCGTAGTGATATGACATGCAAGGCAAGATGATCACTTTTCAGACTTACTATTTTTAGCAGGATCATTCCGACAGCTGCCCAGCGCATTAGTATCACAAACGGAGCAGAGTGCAATAGTTTCGAGGTCAAACGGAGGTCATTTGATCGACATGCAAGTCAAATTAGGGTTTCCAGCTTCAGGACCCAAAATGAGGGGTAAAATGCTAGAATTTTCGAAAACCAGTGTATCCCACTACGATCAGTATCTTTCAAGCTATCCACCGGTAAAATTTGAAGGCAATCGGGGCACTTACTATTTATAGTAAGAAACTTTTGAAACATGCTATAAATAGTAAGTCAACAACAGGCGCCAATGTGAACGGGCAGGTCTACTAATGAGGGTCACGACATTCAAATTTCAAGTCAAATGGAGTAGGGGAAGTGTAATGTCCCCAATTTAGCCCTACACTCTTCATTTGGATTTAGCCTATTTCTGGAAACTCGTAGGCTAAAGCTGAAATGAAAATTAGGGTTTCCACTTTTAGAGGAGGTTTTGAGGTCTTGCATGCGAGAGTTTCTAACGCATGTCTGGTGAAGCTTTCTGGGTTTTTGGAGAGCTTCGCAATGAGGTTACATGCATGACAGGATATTGACTTGTGTTCTCGGCTGCTTTTTGGAGGCTTGCATGTTGGAGTTTTCCAGTTTGGTTTCTGGATTCCTTCTGGGTTTTCAGAGAGCTTCGCGATGGTGTGAATCAGATGACTTTTCCGGACTTACTATTTTTAGTAAGTTGCGATGGCTACTCAAAATGTGGAGAAAATGAGTTTGGAACAACTTACTATTTTTAGCAGTATGCTATTTTTAGTAAGTACTATTTCTGGCAGTGCTATTTTTAGCAGCAGTTCAACAGTTCAGTGCAATGGCTATTTCTGGCAGGTCAGCTTGAGCAGTGGTCTCCAGCATTTGAGGTGATTATTTTGGCAAGTTTGATATTTGATGAAAAATAATGTTTTAAGTGAAAAATATTTGGCTAAGGCATGGAGGACGATTTGGAGAGATAAGTGATTTTTATAATGTTTATTAATTCAACATTTTTGGAGGCCTTATTTGATGAATTAATATTTAAGTGAAATATGTGCTAAGGCAAAAGGGGACGGCTAGCTTGGAGACATTTGAGTTTAATTAAATATTTCACTTAAATCTTTTAGTGAAATATTTGCAAGTTATAGAATATTTCACTTAAGTCTATCTTGGATGCCTTTTGGTGATATATTTGCATTTTATTAAATTATATTTCCACATATGGGTTGGAAATGAAATGCAAATGAAATTTGGAGAAAAGGTGAAAAGTGAATTTTATTTAGGCACCCTAATTGGAGGGAAAATAAGATTTGAATTTGGAGACAAAAAAAGTTATAAATAAGAGACTTGGCCTTCAATTGGATTATCTATTGTTGCTTATTATATTGTTATGCTGTTGAAATGCTTTCAGAGCTTGCTTCAAGGAATGCATAGCTCCTAGTTCTTTCTCTTGGTTTCGTATTTGAAAGATAGCACCTAGTTGAGTTTCCAGAGACTGCTTCTCATCCAGACTAGCAGATAGAGCATCAAGGTTGAAGATTCTAGAGATTTGTCAGTTTTGCATTTGCTGGTTAGGGTTTTGCTAAAATAGAAATCTGCTCATAAGTCCATGCACGATTTTTTGGTGGTTCTGGGTATTGGCCCTATGCTTTAGTCTACCTTGGGCGCCCCTCCTTGCAAGTTTTCAGATTTTTTAGAAGTGTCTCGGATTTTATCTTGCTAGTAGAACATTTTTGGAGGTCGTACCTTCTTTGAGGTTAAATTGGAAAGCGTGCATAAATAAATCACTACTATTTGGAGGAGTTTCTTGGCTTGGTCTTGGTCGCTCAACTCCTAGCTCTCATTTGCATTCAGTTCCACATCATTCGGAGGTGTTTTGACGAAGTTATGAGCATTTTGGTGCTTCTAGGGCTTGCTGGTATGAATTTTCTGATTACAAAATTTATATCTGCACTTTATATTTTAGTCTCGTTGTACCCAAACTAATTTTTTTTTTTTTGTTTCTTTTTGCTTCATCAAGGCATTTTGCTTTTAAAAGTATAAACCTTGCTAATTTGATGTAAAACACAGTTTTGGGCAATACCAAGCATGGAGTTTTTGTCAATAGTTTGTCAGTCAAAGTTAGTTATATTGGTCAAACCTGAAGCAGAGACTCAAAATGAAGATTTTCACGATGGAGGAGCATCTCACGACGGTATTTCATATTGCAGACGGTCATTTCAATGATCGAAACAGAGTTTTTAGAGCTCAAATCATGGAGATTTCTCAAAGGAAAAGCCTCAAAGTGCAAGTATAGCTCAGGGGCGCCCAGTTTTTTGGAGGTCAAGATCTTGTCTGAAGTGCTCAAGCATACAGTCAATCTCTTCAGAATCAGCCTGGCTATCCGTCGAGCTATTCAACGAGGCATTCCGAGACTCACAGCTCCGGTTATCAGCGACAGAGGATAAAAACCCTAAATTTTAGGAGATCATAAACGTCATTTCAGGTGCCGCCCCAGCCCGAGGCGCCATTTCCTGCTGCAGGCAGGGGTAAACTGGCTGCTTATGCCGCGATACCAATTGCTCATGCCCAGTCCGCTTATCCAAGACGATATCATGCATCATCCGACTCCTCGAGTTCAGCGGCAATATTCAAGATCAGCTTAAAATGAGCCATGTTTTGAGCCCAGATATTCAAGGCAAGGCTGCCGGGCGCCCCCGCCAGCGACCCTCCAGATGCCGTAATTTGCGCATAAAGTCTTCACGATATCAAGAGTATTTCGCTCACCGCTGATGCACATTCAGCCCGCTCATCCGACGCTCGTGGTCGGGCAGATTCTACCAAGTACGTACTCACGCGTACTAACAAACATTTTCATGGTCTTTAGGCGCTTAGCCTTTAGATTGATCAGATCAGCCCGTTCGCGTTCGAAGTCTTCACGACTATTGAGCGTAATCAATTTATCTATCCAACGAGCATAGCCGTCATCCTTCAGCATTTGGTAGTCGCTCGTGCATGCGAGGTCTTTGGTGTCATATTTCAAGGTGAAAACGTCCAAAACACAAGTCCGGAGCGGTAAATATATTAAAAATACGACCGGAGAATTTGAGGTCTTAGGCGCTTACCTCACTCAGTGACTTCTTGAGGTCTCCCGGCTGTCCGTTAAATGTATAACGCTTTGAATTCCGGTCATCCTACCCATATCACCGCCAAAGTAGGGGTATTTTGACGCTTGATTTTCGTTGAAATGTCCAAAGTGCAACCTGAGTCGTGGGCGCTTTTCTTTTGAGTACCCCAACACAGCCTTTTCATTGTCGTGGTGAGCACCATCGGATGCTATCTCACCATGCCGTGAGTCATTCTATCAGTTGTGGTTCACTATTCACCGCCAAGAGTCACAGCGGCCGGGATGGCGCTTTAGGAAAATGGCTGTCTCGAACCTGTAGCGATTTAATCAAAATTAATTTTTCAAGGGGTTAAATGGATGGATTTGGCAAATATAAGTTCTACATATTTCTTCTTTGTCTGCGATAAGCCTGCTGATTATCTCGATCGCCTCAAGATCACCCTTGGCCATCCCGGAACCAAAGGTTTGTTGTTGGCTACCAAGCGATAAAGGCTAGCTATAAAATAGGGATTGACCAAATGAAGTATCTTGAGCAAATGACGCTTATATGCCAAGTGATGATCAAGTCATAGAAGCATGACGATAATCAGAACAACCAGCTTTGTCAATCAAGTTCTAATATGCCTATTTTAGATGGTGTTTCTATTTTTTGGCGCCATTACATGATAATAATTATTTTATTATTATTTTCAAATTTGAACTTCGCATATGGCAATGAATCAAAGGCAACCAATCGTGAGGATTTCTATTCTTGTCAGGGTTTTGAAGTATTACAGTAGCTCAATTGGTGCGAATTTCATCTTCTTTAAGCATGGCGCTATCATTTGTAATTCACAGAGCTTTCAATAGAAATTCGTATTTCTCAAGAGAAAATCCAATCTTAAGAGAAGTTCGTATTTTTCAAAGAGAGATTCATATCTTCAAAGGGAAATCGAATTTTATATATTTTCAAAGCAAATTTAAAGCAAAATTCGTTTTTCTTCAAGGCAAAGGTGTATTTTCAAGCAAAATACGTTATTCTTCATTCAAAAGGCGTATTTTCAAGGGAGATTCATATTTCTCAAACAAAGGCAGATTTCTCATCTATTTCCAAAGGCGAATTCTTCATCAACAATCATTGGCGAAGACATCAAAACATTTTATTTGCAGGTACAAGTCAGAATTATCAGCAGACTTCAGACAAGATGGCGATTTTAGCAGAAGCAGAGCACTAAAAACTTCTTTCTTCTGTCTTAAATTCTTCTATTTCTTGTCTTAAATTCTTTCGCATGTTTGAAGAATTACACTTTTGATAAAACAAATCATCCGGGTTGATTTAGAATAGCTTCCTCGAGAAAACCCATGTGCCAAAAATTTTCAGGAAAATTTACTCCAAAGCATCAGTTCCCGAGTTTCTAATTTTCTCAACTGAAAATTCTTTGCATGGTCGAGTAGAAGTCAAATTCTTCAAGTAAATCCGGACTGGGTTGTTTTAGACCTCCGACAAAACCCATATCTCAGATTTTCGCCGAAAATAACTCTTCGAAAGGCTATTTTTAGCCTCAGCAGGCTATTTTTAGTTTTCCAGAAAAGTTGTCAGAATATAGCCGTGTTCACAGTCAACAGGCAAGTTTTTCAGAGTACAGTACACACAGACTGAATTCAAGACCAAATCGGTCTTAATTTATGATATCGTTAGAAAAGCTGAGACCGATTTGTATCAAGCTGCAGAGGAGAAAATGGCCATCACTTCAGTTACGGAGCCGCCAAAATTGCCAGTCAGTGAAATGCTAGTTCGAGTGTGCAAAGATTGCTAAGATTGCTCAAGTTGCTGACATTCAGATATTGACGCAGTTAACAATCTCGTTGAGGGATTGGTTGCTCGAGATCGCAACCAGTAGACTTCAGTTTCCACCTCTCAGGATAGACATTACACACAGGAGTTAACTTGATGTTACCCTTTCAAGTTAACTGGCTGTCTCACCTCATGCATATCTATTATGAGATTCACCTTGTTTACTTGGAGTTTCATTTAGGGTTTTTCGTTAACTGATGGTAGTCTTCCAGTTAACTTGCTTTCAATAAGGACGTGCATGCTCGCACAGTTGTCCATTTTTAGATTAGATGTTTCAGTTAAACTGAGGGTAGTTTCGGTTGACAGTATAGTTTACTAATTAGGGTTTGGCGATAGCTTGCATGCATTTGCGAGACTGTAGATAACACAAGGTGATTTTAGGGTTCCCTACACCTTGATGTATATAAATAAGAGCTTTTGCTCATTTGTAATTAACTTTTGCTTGAGAGAAATATATGCTGCGCCTACCTTGCCCTCAATATTGCTCTTTTTGTATTGGTTCATGTGTCTTCGCTATTGCAATTAATTGTTATGCCACATAGGGTTTCATGCAATTGTAATGGTGGATTCTTTATGTCTTGTGAATCTTTTATCATTTCAATCAAGTGTTATGCCACATAGGGTTTCGTGAGATTGTGATGATAAAATCGTTTTGTGAAGTCTTTACTACTTTCAATCAAGTGTTATGCCACATAGGGTTCCATAAGATTGGCGTGGTAAATTCCTCCCATAGTTAGATCTGTTTTGCATATTTACCATTGAGATCAATTGTTATGCCACATAGGGTTCCAAGAGATTGAGATGATAAATCTGCTTTATGTAAATTTACCATTGTGATCAATCGTTATGCCACATAGGGTTTCGAGAAGTTGCAGCGATAAATCTGTTTTGTGAATCTTTATCAATATAATCGAAGGTTATGCCACATAGGGTTTCGTGGGATTATAAAGATAAAGGCTGTTTTGTGAAGGCTTTGCTGTTTCGATCGAGTGTTATGCCACACAGGGTTCCATAAGATCGTCTTAGTGAATTCTTAAATCTGTTGTGCCCAATAAGCTTGTTTAGATTGAGATGATAGTTGTGCCACCTTGCCTTCAAGTAGAGAGTCTAAACTCGTTTATCGTCCGATAGTCAATCCCTGCTCCATTTCCTCATGCTCTGTTTTCTTGAGGAAACTGGATAGATTTAAAGTAGTTAGCTTAGTTGTAGTTACGATCTGCGAAACCAGAAAATCCTTAGCTGCAACGTTCTTGGTTTCTTAACCTTGTGCCTCTTCAGCTGAGAACAAAAGATAGGACTTAGATTACTTTCCTTTTCCATGCATTCCAGCACAACGAGGGAGCTTCCCCTCCTAATTTGAAGACTCATTTAGTGTACATAGCTGTCCGTACAAACCTGCACTCCGAGGTGTTAGATTTTACGCCAACATAGTCCCTTTTTGCTATATTTCATATGTTGGATAGCTTGTGCTTGTTTGGAGTTCATTTCCTAACATTTTGGAGATCATTGGTTATCTATATCTCATTGTATTTGCAGATTGTTCATAATATTGTAACGCTGAATTAGTAGTACTAATCAGCTCTTTTACTTTCTGCACTTTACATTTTGTATCCCCACTTTAGTGGAAGAGGATGGCTTTGCCGCCTAGTTTACTTTCAGTTTAATCACTTTCTTTCCCACGGTTGTGGATGCGACTGGCCCTTGCTCAGTCTACATTGTATTTGCTTTATGTTTCTCCGCCATATGATAGCGCCTTTCCCACTTTGGGTTAGGAATGCACATGCTTGGCGTTGAGATTATTTTACTTGCATAGCATCTTTGTTAATAGAATCTCCGCCATATGGTAGCGCCTTTCCCACCTCGGGTTAGGAGTGCACATGCTTGGCATTGAGTTACTTTCCAGTACTGCATTCTTTACTAGTGATACTCCGCCATATGGTAGCTTCTTACCCAGCTTGGGTCGGAAAGCACATTCTTGGCGTTGAGGCTCTTTCCTTCAGTTGCTGGTTTGATTTGAGCTAACCCTAATGGGTACTTTGGTGCTGTTGTGATCATCTTCGAAGTTTGAAAAAAATTGGGTCAGAATTAGTTCGGTTCATTACAGGAAGTCATGAAACTGAGCAGTTATTATAAATAGTAAAGCACCTTTAGAAACATACCATAAATAGTAGGTCAGCTCGGGACGACAGTGTGAGCAGATCAATTAGGTCATGAAGATCTTGTGGCGCGAATTCCAAATCAATCCAAGCTTCAGAAGTGTGAAAATCAAAGGACTTACTATATATCGTAAAGCATGAGTTGGCTGGTGAAGGTGAGAAAAACGCGTAAGTTTGAAGAACATTCTGCTTTACCCCTGAAATGCGCCCAGGGCTGGTGAAGGTTGAAAATTTTCCAAGGCATGAAGTTTATCCTTCACCACCCCTCAAATGCGCCCTCATCTCAACTGGCAGAAGGTTGAAATTTGCTAAGTCTGAATTTCGTCCTGCTTGACCCCCAAGATGTGCCCAACTTGCCTTGGAAGCTGGGAAAATTTCTAAGTCTAGATTTAAGTCCACCTTCACCCTCAAACTTGGTGAAGAAGTTCGACTTGAAGTAAAAGAGGATTGTTGAAGTTGAAGAGTGCGAAGTTGAAGAAATCTAAGTGCTGAGGAGTGGCTGAAGTGAAATTGGCCGATTTTCTCTAGTTGTGAAGTGCTGAAGTTGCTGAAACTTTCTAAGTCTTGAAAGTTCAAAGTTGCTAAAGAAGTGTTGAGGTTTGAAGTTAGAATCGCATGCTGAAGCTTCTCATTTTTCAAAAGTCGACTGGCAGCCCCAATGTGATTTTATTTTCTAAGTTAAATATCTAATGACTATTTGTTGCTTTTGCAGGATGGCTGAAGTAAGAGCAACTGGCAGAGATAGTAATGCTACGTCCAGACAGGCGGTGATTAAGAAGCTGAGCAAATCATTCCTACCGAAGTCAAAATTCTCTTCGAAGTTGGGCAAGTCGGCTGATACAAATTTGGGCTCTTTCAACATGGAGGCTTTCAAAAGTCGAACGATGGGAGTTGGAAGCCATCGTCCTTCAGTCACTTCGCACAATATTGTTCGAAGTGGACTATATGCAACTGTTGGTTTTCCACCAGCAATTCAGTGTCTAGAGCTAATTATGGAGTGTGCTAATTGCTACGACCCTGATCATAGGTCTATTGTCTCCCCTGATGGTAGATTGTTCGCCAACCTCACACCTGCGGCTATCAGCGAAGCATTTGGAATTCCATCACATGAGATGATTTACAAGACAAGAGAGCGTGCTGAGTGGATGTATGCTTCAACATTCGAGAGATGTGCTGACATGATCAACACTCGCTGGATGAACAAGCCCAAGCCCTCTCGCATGAAGTTGCCAAAGCAAATAATATCAGATGATTTGAAGCAGGAGTATTGTGACCTGATTATGATGCTCAGCAGGGTTGGAGGCTGTCCTCAAGCATTCATCTTTGAGCCATGGATGTTCTATTATATCAACCTCGTGCTAGAAGGCAAGGAGCATATCAACTGGGCGGTGATGATTAGTGACAATTTGCATGAGCAACTCTGAAGTTTGAGGAGGACGAAGACGTTTTACATGGGCTCATATATTGTCTACATGTTGGCTCATATGACGAAGTACAGGGGAATATCATACAAGGAGCCAATCGGATGCGGCTCTCATCAGTTCAGAATTCATGAGGCTTGTCCACAGCTGCACCTGACAAGCACGTCCCATTACAAGCGAGTCAATGATGCCTTTACTATGCACATAATGAGATCATTTCAACAAAGAACCCATCATAGGATCTCGAGGGAAGCTCAAGAATTAATAGAAAGGTATGGGTGCTGGTTTATTTAGTTTATGAAATTTACTTATATCAGGCTGCAAGGATTTTCTTCATATCCGTACAGATTGCCCAAGTACCCAACAAACAAGATTTTGATTTTAGAGATATCTAGGAAACTCATTGCCTATGATAAGATTCAGAAGAGAAAGAAGAAGGGAGGACTTGACTTCCCAATCATCATGAGAAATTTAGACAAAGTGTGTCCTTCACTACAAGCAGCCAGGGAAGGTAAGAATGAGCTTTAGTTCTTCCACTTTTCTTATCACACCAGCAAGTAGTATTACGATCCCCACAAGAATATTAGGTGGATACTGTCAGAAGAGTTTGTGCATAAGGCAAATATTGAGGACAACTAGGCTGGTGCATTGGATGAAGCTGAAGTCAGGAAAAGGATGTTCTCAAGGCTACCGTTGAGCATGATCAGGGAGTGTGAGATTATTCCTGTACCAGACCAGGTGGACAAGGACATGAATGTTCTTCATCTAGATTATGAGGCAGTGAGAGATACGTCACTTCCACTCCCAGATTGGTCGGAGCCAGAGATTGCTGATTTGGACGCACTTTGCATACCAGTCTTGACATTTACCAGGGCATGGGTTGAGAGGCATGTGAGTAGGCTGAAGAGTAGGTCAATTCCTTTGACTTACAACTTGATGGGAGATCATAGGACACCAACTGCCACCATGAAGAAGTAGGTTACTCGAGCTCCAGAGTCTCGAAGAAAAGAGCCAGTTCAGCTGGAGCCTCCGAGAATTGTGGTAGAGTCACCTACACCATTGGAGACACATTCTCCAAGCATACATGAAGTTTCACTATTTGTTGATCAGAGAAATGTATTGAATCAGGAGCAGGAATTACATGAGGAAAATCAGCCACCACGAAGAGAATCAGTTGGCCAGAGTGTCAATGCACCCACTAGAGATAATCAGAAGGAGGAAGACGAGGAAACTGCTACTGATACACACTTCCAGTGTGAGCTTGAGGCTGCTTTAGAGGATGATATAGTTACAGGATAGGAGGTCCAGGTTTCAGGAGATACTCAGCCCATAGAAGCTAATGAGCCTCACCAAGATGAAGTTAGAGAAGAAGTTTGTGAAGAAGAAACAAGGGATGAGCAGCCATTTGTCATACAGCAGATAGTACCTGATTGGCTTAGAGACAGAATGAGGAGGAGCCCCAGTGAAGAGACTGATCCAGCAGTGGAGATGGAAGAATTTTTTAGTAGGATCAGTGCGCCTCCAACTAAGAAGAGAGTGAGGAAATTTTCGAAGATCTCAACAAATGAGGATGGCTCTCGCACCCTTCATGTGGCTGTGCCAAGAGTTGAGTGTGATCGAGATGAGGCAGTGCCAGAAAATTATATGATCACCACTTTGGAATTAGGTCGCTCTACAGGCGCACAGATAATTGAGGAGTGTGATAACTCCTATCAGGCGCTCAAGGATAGATTGTTCAAGACTGAAGGAAAATACAAGAAATTGAAGAAAGAGCACAAGAATTTGATAGGCTATGTGCAACATTTGTCTCATCCTTGTGGGAAGGAGAATCCAGTGATTGAATGTGATGAGCCCTGCTGGCTCTCTACTCAAACCCCAATTTTTTTTAAGTCTTTTAGTGTTATTTAGTTTTTTAGTGAAAGTTTGATAGACAGAAGAGAAGGGGCGCACAGCATAAATGCTCATAAAATGTAAATTTGCACTATTTTCTTCAGAATGAAAGTGTAGATTGCATTATTTAACTGTGACAAATAGATTGCAAATGATACACATACCAAAATATCTCCAGATTATTTAATTAAAGAAATTAGCCAGTTTGACAGCCAGAAATGGTGAAATCAAGCAAATAAGCGCGCCCAAGCTCCAGATCTGACTTCTCCCACTCCAAAATGAGATACAATGCCCTGGTAGAGGTAGGCACCAAGGTAGAAGCACAAAAAAGAGCAAAGAAGAAGGCGTTTCTTTTATTTCCTTCACACGCCTTTCCAGAATACACAAATTCCAAGGTAAGCCGTACGGCCAAAGAAAGAATAGGAAGAATCCCTGCTGGAAGCCTCTGAATCTGAAGAAGGATGCGCCACCAGGAAGAAACTCTCTCTTATTGCAACAACATGAAATCTCAATATCTGTTCTCTGTCTGAATCTGTAGAACCTCTGAATGAAGCTCTCAACTGCACTGATTCAGCTGATCTCTCACAGCCTCAAAAGCGCTCAACACTGAAGAGTTATCGTTCCTCAATGGAAAAATTGTTCAAACCCTGATCACAGGAGAATGCATAGGAAATAGCACAAGGCAAAGTTGAAATCCTCAAAAGATGAGTTTCTCATTGCCAGAAATGCCCTTTTATGCAAAGGCACGCATTCCAAGAAAGTACGCCACTTTTGGGATATTAAAATCTTTTAAAATAATATTTAATCCATTTCAATAGTATATGAATTAAATACTTGGCGCACTTATTCATTTAAATGATTTAAGATATTAAATTACTTTTTAGAGAATATTTAAGTGATTTAAAAACATAAAGTCAATTTGACTTTATAATTAAATATTAAATCAATTAATATTTAAATCACTTAAAACCTCATAACTCACTCAAAACACCATATAATCCTGTGCCGTCAGAAGCTGTCGACTCCTGCACTGCCAACGCCTGCTGTGAACCAGTCACTGGGCTCTGAAAACCAAAACGATCAAACTCTCCAGAAAGTACCACTGACCCTCTAACCAATCCAGCTAGCCCACAAGGGTCCAATAAAGGGCTGACACACTGTTCCCAAGAACTGTCTAGAGAGGGGACATCACAGTCCGCCCTCCCCGAATTTGCTTGTCCACAAGCTAACTCAAAGCCGGATGTTGAAGAATGTTGTCACTCTCCCAAGTAGCATCCTCTGCCGGTAGATCCCTCCACTTTACCAAGTATTCCCTGATAACCCGCCTTCGAAGATGACGCTCTCTGGAATCCAGAATGGCCTCAGGTATCAAAATCAATTTCCCCTCATCATCCAGGGGTGGAAAATCAATAGAAGGAATTACGTGTTGTCCCAACGCCTTTTTGAGGCGCGACACATGGAACACGTTGTGAACCTTACTGTCCACCGGAAGATCTAACTCATAAGCCACTTCACCGACACGTCTGACAACTCTGAAAGGTCCATAGTATCGTGGCTTAAGTTTCTTGGAGCCCTTCTTACGAAGGGTGGACTGCCTATAAGGCTGAAGCATCAGGTACACCAAATCATTGATCTTAAAAGACCGCTCTACTCGTTTCTGATTAGCATATTGCTTCTGCTGATTTTGGGCTTTCTGTATATTCTCTCTGAGTGCCCTCATAATATCCTAGTTCTCCTGTAATAAATCACCAGCACTGGGAACTCTACTATCACTCAGCAATAAGTCTAGAAAGCTTGGAGCATCATATCCATATAATGCTCGATAAGGTGTCATCTGGATGCTCATGTGATGGGTGGTATTGTAACAATACTCACATAAGTATAACCACCTCACCCATGCCTTCTGCTGCCCTGAACTATAGTTACGCAAGTACCCTTCCACCCATTTGTTGACTATCTCGTCGCCCATCCGCTGGGGGTGGTAGCTGGTACTAGAGTGAGCTCTGTCCCACAAAGTTGAATAACTCCTTAAGTTACCATAAACCTCGCTGTCGCTTCACCACTATAATTTCAGGCAAACTGCAAACCCAATACCTCCTTTAAGAACAAATTCAAATTGGTAGCTGCAGGTGTAGTGATTGCTAAGAAGTGTGCATATTTCGTCAATCGATCTACCACCATGAAAATGCTGTCCTTCCCTTGAGCTTTTGGCAAGCCCGTGACGAAGTCCATGGACAAACAATCCCACTTCCTCTCAGGAATAGGAAGCGGCTGGAGTAAACCTGCAGGGTATGTATGCTCTTGCTTGTTCTGCTGACAAACAAGACATTCCCTGACATACTGGAGAACATAAGACTTGAGACCCTTCCAAGAGAATCTCTCCCGTACCTGCCTGTAGGTCTTAAAGTAACCGGGATGTCCTGCCATGGGTGAATCATGGAATGACCTCAATACTCTGTCCCTCATCTCAGAACCTGGGACCAATAAAATCCTCCCTTTGTAGATGATAAGATCATCTACAAGTGAATACCTGTCATCCTGTACTGATCCATCTACTATGCTAGAAGCCCATGGGTCCTTAGCATACTCTGCTACTATCAGATGTCTCCAGTCCTCTGAAACCAGTGTAATAGAGCTCAAGTGAGGACAGCGAGATAAAGCATCAACAACCACATTCTGAGTGTCCTTGACATAGGAGATGTCAAAATCGTAAGAATGAAGCTTGCTGACCCATTTATGTTGCCTTTCGTTCAGATCTCGCTGCCCAAGAAAATGTTTCAGACTATTATGATCAGTTTTAACAGTGAATTTGCTACCAATCAAGTACTGCCTGAATTTGGCCATGGCATGCATGATGGCCAACATTTCCTTATCATAGATACTGTAGCTCCGCTCAGGACCTCTTAGCTTCCGGCTCTCGAAAGCTATAGGGTGTCGATCCTGCATGATAACTGCACCAATACCCTCTCCACTAGCATCGCAATGTAACTCAAAGGGTTTAGTGAAGTCCGGTAGAGCCAAAACTAGACATGTAGTCATGAGAAGTTTGAACTTCTCTAAGCACGCTTGTGCTAGTGGTGTCCACACAAAAGCACCCTTCTTAGTCAAATCAGTTAGTGGCGCAGCATGCCGCGAGAACCCACTAACAAATCGACGATAGAAGGCACACAATCCTACAAATCCCCTGAGCTGTGTTAATGTCTCAGGTGTAGGCCAATCGATGATGGCTCGAACTTTCTCTGGATCCATGTTGACTCCTGCACCGTTGATGATGTGTCCCAGATATAAAAGCTTTTCCATGCCTAAAGCACACTTGGACTCCTTGGCGTACAAGGACTCCCTGTCAAGTATACTCAGTACCTCATCCAAGTGAACCATGTGTTCCTCCCATGATTTGCTATAAACTAGGATGTCGTCGAAGAACACCAATACAAATTTCCTCAAGTGAGGATGGAAAACCCTGTTCATTGTAGACTGAAACGTGGCTGGAGCATTGGTTAAACCGAATGGCATAACCAAGAAATCATAGTGTCCACAGTGACATCTGAATGCAGTTTTCTCTATGTCCTCTCGGACTCTGATCTGATGATACCCCGTCCTCAAATCAATCTTTGAGAAGTAGCAAGCTCCATGAAGCTCGTCTATCAACTCATCTATCCGTGGGATAGGATACCTGTTCTTTATTGTCTTCCTGTTGAGCATTCTGTAGTCAATACACATTCTGAGTGTACCATCCTTTTTCTTCACCAAAACAACTGATGAAGCAAAGGGTGACTTACTCGGCCTAATGTGCCCCATAGCTAAAAGCTCCTTAATAGTTTTCTCAATCTCATCTTTCAAACGCTTGGGGTGCCGGTAAGGAGTAATCATGATCGGTTTCGTGCCCTCATCCAGCTCTATAATATGCTCAATACCTCTATCAGGAGGTCTGCCTGGTGGAATTGCACTGAAAACCTTCGCATGTTTGATTCGAAGTTCCTGCACATCTGGATGGTAAGAAGAAGCTTGCTGCTCCAACTGAGAAGGCATTAGCTTGCACTCAGCCGCCCACTCTACCATATCGTGGCGAATCAAACGCTCCATTATCCGGAGTGAAATTTCTCTAAGGTTGCTGTCCTTGATGGCTTTTAGAATATGATTTGTGCCATCTATGCTGAATTTCATCTCCATGTCACGCAAATTAAGCGTGAACTCTCCTATTGCATGAAGCCACTTCATGCCAAGAACTATATCCGTTCCTCCCATGTTTACAACATAAAAATCTGCCTTAAACTCAAAATTGTTAAGTTTCAAAGGCAAGTCAGGTATCATCCTCTCATAGTTGAGAGTGTATCCATCTGCAACCTTCACACGTATGCCTTCAAACTGCTGAGTTCGAATTCCCCGTTTCTCCACTAATCGTGAATCGATGAAGTTGTGGGTTGCACCTGTATCTAGAAGGGATATGACCCTTTGACCAGCTAAGATCCCACGGAGTCTGAAAGATCCCTCTCTCTGCATGCTGGACATATGAGCCTCCTGTAATTCTGTTTCTACTACAATTTCTGCCTCTTTTTCTGACTCTTCTCCATCTGTATCATAGATTGGAGCTTGCTGATCAGAAAAATCAGTCAACGCTTCTCCCTCGTAAAACCACTCTATGTGCCTGTTTTGCCCTTTAGGTTTGAGGGGGCAGTCATGATTAAAGTCATACGGACCCTTGCAGTAAAAACAAAGTTTCCTTATTCGTAAATCGTTCATTGTTTCTCGATCTAAAGGGGCTGCAAATTTCTTTTTTGGATCTGCATTATCAGCCTTCTTCGGATCTGATTTGTTCTCTGTGTAGGAGGTAGTAGGTTTCGAGCCAAATGGTTTACGAGGTGTAGATAGCTCCATGCTGCGAGCTTTCCTCATGGCCTCCTGTAAAGTAGGTGGATCAAATGCTTTTATCCAACCTTTCATAGGCTCGAACAAACCCTCAATGAACAATATGATCAACCTTCTCTCCGAGATTCCTGTCACCATTACGGATAGTCTTTGGAACTCTCCAATGTACGATTCCAAGCTACCCAACTGTTTCAGTTGTGCCAAATCTCTGAAGAATAGCTCAGGATCACGTCTATCAAATCTCTCTACCAGTCTATCAGTAAACTCCTGGTACGAGGTAATCCTGTCATGGTGAAGAGTAGCCATACCATGAATCCACCAGTCATGTGCCACGCCATCAAGGTGAAGGGCTGCAAATCGAATGGCATCCTCCTCAGGCATGGGACGTAGTGTCAAGAATGTATCAAGCTTACTAACCTAGGCACGTGCTGTAACTCTACCACTGCCATCAAAGTTCGCCAAAGTAAGCTTATTGGTAGCCTGTCTAAGATCATTATGCTTGTGTCTAGGCCACCTGTCATTCCTGCTCCTGGTGTTTCTCTCTTCTGGCTCATGAATCTGTTGAAGTTAAGGTGCTCCTTAACCCTCGGTGGCAATGCATCCCACTCATCATGCATAACCATAATGTTATCTGCAAAATTTATCTCACCACCCTGTTCAACTTTGTCCACTTCCTCAGCATCATCTCTGGTAAAAGTAGGACATGTAGCTCTCTCAAAGGTGCGTGCTGGAGCTATGATTCTCTGAGGCTCTCTGTGAATACTGCCTTCACGATCTCGTTCAAGATTCTGAGCTCTATTCATTGTCAAATTTTGGACATTTGTGCTGAGTTGTTGAAGAATAGTTGCCACCTGTTCTTGGCCTGCAACCATGCCTCTGAGCACATCTCTAGCTTCTCTGTCCTCATCATCAAGATGATTCCTACGAGATCCTTCAGCATCCCTGTCAGCCATGTTATCAAAGCCTAATTCTTCTTCCTGTTCTTCAAATGGAAATGCTGAGAAGGGTTCAAAAGTACTTCTCTGCAAACCAGGACCCCTGCGTGAGTAGTACCTGTCAAACCTATTCTGGTGAGGCCGCATAAAGACTGCTAACCCTGCAGGCTGGCAGGATTAGCACTCTGATACCACTGTGATGAGCCCTGCTGGCTCTCTACTCAAACCCCAATTTTTCTTAAGTCTTTTAGTGTTATTTAGTTTTTTAGAGAAAGTTTGATAGACAGAAGAGAAGGGGCGCACAACATAAATGCTCATAAAATGTAAATTTGCACTATTTTCTTCAGAATGAAAGTGTAGATTGCATTATTTAACTGTGACAAATAGATTGCAAATGATACACATACCAGAATATCTCCAGATTATTTAATTAAAGAAATTAGCCAGTTTGACAGCCGGAAATGGTGAAATCAAGCAAATAAGCACGCCCAAGCTCCAGATCTGACTTCTCCCACTCCAAAATGAGATACAATGCCCTGGTAGAGGTAGGCGCCAAGGTAGAAGCACAAAAAAGAGCAAAGAAGAAGGCGTTTCTTTTATTTCCTTCACACGCCTTTCCAGAATACACAAATTCCAAGGTAAGCCGTACGGCCAAAGAAAGAATAGGAAGAATCCCTGCTGGAAGCCTCTGAATCTGAAGAAGGATGCGCCACCAGGAAGAAACTCTCTCTTATTGCAACAACATGAAATCTCAATATCTGTTCTCTGTCTGAATCTGTAGAACCTCTGAATGAAGCTCTCAACTGCACTGATTCAGCTGATCTCTCACAGCCTCAAAAGCGCTCAACACTGAAGAGTTATCGTTCCTCAATGGAAAAATTGTTCAAACCCTGATCACAGGAGAATGCACAGGAAATAGCACAAGGCAAAGTTGAAATTGTCAAAAGATGAGTTTCTCATTGCCAGAAATGCCCTTTTATGCAAAGGCACGAATCCCAAGAAAGATACGCCACTTTTGGATATTAAAATCTTTTAAATAATATTTAATCCATTTCAATAGTATATGAATTAAATACTTGGGCGCACTTATTCATTTAAGTGATTTAAAATATTAAATCACTTTTTAGAGAATATTTAAGTGATTTAAAAATATAAAGTCAATTTGACTTTATAATTAAATATTAAATCAATTAATATTTAAATCACTTAAAACCCCATAACTCACTCAAAACACCATATAATCCTGTGCCGTCAGAAGCTGTCGACTCCTGCACTACCAACGTCTGCTGTGAACCAGTCACTGGGCTCTAAAAACCAGAACGATCAAACTCTCCAGAAAGTACCACTGACCCTCTAACCAATCCAGCTAGCCCACAAGGGTCCAATAAAGGGCTAACACACTGTTCTCGAGAACTGTCTAGAGAGGGGACATCACATTGAACTTCCAGCCGAGTTGTCTAGAGAATCAGTTAGTGGCTTGGAGGATTTGAAAAAGATGGCACAAGAGGCAGATAAGTGGGTGGCCAACGTTCGTGCTGAGACAAAAAAGTTTATGGAAGATCTTGCTCATGCTTATCAACAAGCTTCCAGCATTTTGGCACGGATGGATGCAGTTGATCATGTTTGGGGTGATGCTCATATCTATCAGAGCAAAGTTATTTAGTGATTGGAGGCTTTGATGCATACTCCCTTGCAGATGTTGATTGATGTAGGAGTGATTCAGGAAGGTGCTAGGTATGATTTTGCCGGCTGGTACTCTTCAGTTATCACGGGCCGTGGGTTCTTTGATATACCATAGGCGGATTCGGCCAGAGTCAGGAAGGCTATGACGAACATTATTGATGGAGTCCTGAACACTTTAGAGGCTATCTTTGTTGGGAGGCTGAATTTTGATGAGGTGACTGCCACCTTTCTTCCCGGAGGTGAATACTTTTGTCCAGAATGACTTTGAGAACACTTCGACTTTCTCAAGCATTATTCAAAACACTCAGGATGCATTAGTTGCTTGGAGAAAGTCTTTGTCATGTCCCCTTCTGGTTGACATCTCTCAGAGTACAGGATTAGCCTATTATGCGACCCTCGTAGGCTAATAGGATGGATAGAGGGTCTTGATGGAGCTTGGCTTGGCTTCAGTTGGCAGAGTTTGATCAGTTGGCTTTCATTCGGGCTCATTCAGACACTTTTAGCCTGAGTTGCTATTTTTAGCAGTATTTGGCACTCAGCGAGGGACCCCTGCTATTTTTAGCAATGTGGATTGATCACGTGCAGAATCACTTCCTTATTCGTCAGCTTCAGACGGCTCGTGCATCGAGGTAAATATTGAGAGAGATATTAATATTTAATTGATTTAATTAAATATTAATTATTGGAGCTTATAATATAAAGTTATAATATTTCAAATATTATAACTTAAGTGATTTTGGCTGAAGGGGTCGCCCAACATGGGAAGGGGCCATTTGAGATTATATTTATAATTAAAAATTTGATCAGAGACTATTGAAAAATTAAAAAGAAGAAGTCGAATTATTTTAATGATCCCTATTTTTAAGGAATTCGCACTTTTCAAGAAATATAAGGTTTTGCATTGAAAGTTCGAGCTCATTATGTTATTGAGTTATTGAAAATTGATCAAGTTTCGTCCAGAGCACGGAAGCCAAGGGTTTCAGTCTCAGAGCATTGGGGAACGAGCCATCTCCATTGAAAGCAATTCAGAGGTTGTGAAATATCATCCGATTTATTGCTAGGCAAGAGATTTCTTCATTCAGAAGAAATTACAGAGCATCACAGACAAGAAATATTCAGGGTTTTGGCTGAGGAATACATCCAGAAGGGTTTCATTTACCTAGGCGCCTATTACCTAAGTTCCAGACAGAGCACATTTGAGCCGTACTTTTATTGATTGCTGCTGTCACAGCCGTACCATCATCACAGCAGGGCCGTACTAGCAATAAAGAGCCGTATTTTTTATGTCAGGTGATTCGCCTTCCTTCTGGGCAGTTCAATCTCACCAATAGGGGCGCAGTAGCTGTCAGATCCACATGCAGTCTTCAGACAGAGGGAGAAGCTGGAATTATTGAAGGCCGTACCTTTCATCATTACATCAAGAGGGCTGCAAATCAGGTTTTTGATCTGATATTTCTATATTGTTTTATCTGCATGCCAGAGATCTTATACTGTAATCATCTGAAACAAATAATAAGATCATTGATGGATCATTCCAAGGGTATTCTACTTCTGTATTTATTTATTTGAATTTATTACAAATTCTTTGCAAAATCACATTCTTTATTATTCATGCAAAAACATCAAAAAAATCAAAATACAAACAAAACTACCAAAAAACAGTCAGATTCAAAAAACGGGGAAACAAGGGTTTCTACAGTGGTATCAAAGCTAAATCCTGCCATCCTGAGGGTTTAGCACTCTTATGCAGCCAGAAGAGGTTGGGTCACATAGGTATTATACACGCAGGCGAGCCTTGATTGATAGGCAATAGGGTTTGAACAGGCAGCCGAGAATATGGCTGACAGAACAGATAATCCTAGAACAGAGATCCCTCAAAACCCTAGGGATCAGGACGATGCAGAGGTTCTACTCGCTCTTAGAGATTTACGAGCAGGTCAACGGCAGTCTAATGATGTGTTACAGCAGTTGACAGTAGCACTTCAGAGATTAGGTACACCGAGGAGACCGTCACCACATCGTGATGATGATAGGAGTGATGCAGGTTCATGGAGAGCACCTAGGACTGCTTCTCAGACAGCAGACAGGCCCACTAGGCCTACTTTTGTGAGACAGGAGGCCGATGAGGCTATGGCAGGTGAGGAGCACGAGGAGTTGTTCGCAGACACACTTATGGCAGCGAACGAGGAGTGGGAGTTAGTACCACCTGAGGTTAGAGAGAGGATCTCCTTTGACAGATTTGTTACACAGAGGAGAGAGCATCACAGAGGTCGACAAGATTGGAGACCTAGACAGCAGAACAATGACCTGAAACATGCTACAAACATACTCAATCTTGCGATGTTCGACGGTAGTGGCAAGGTCACAGCTCAGGCATGGATTAGTAAGCTAGACACTTTTCTCACGTTGCGTCCGATGGCTGAGAGGGATGCTATCAGATATGCGACATTGCATCTCGAGGGAGTAGCTTACGACTGGTGGCACCACGGGATGGTGACACTACAGCATGACCGGATCACGTCATATCAGGAGTTTGTTGACAGGTTGGTGGAGCGGTTTGACAGGAAGGATCCAGAATCCTACTTTAGAGACTTGGCTCAGTTGAGACAGAGTGGTAGTTTGGAGTCATATATTGGTGACTTTCAGAAGTTATCAATTATGGTTCCGAATATTTCAGAGAGGCGACTGGTAGTGCTTTTCATGGAGGGTTTGACAGAGCCATTGAGAGGTTGGATCAAAGCCTTTGATCCTCCTTCGTTACAGGAAGCGATGAAGAAGGCACGTAGTATGGAGTTGGCAGCACCATCTAGTATATTCAACTCCCGAGGTTCTTCTTTCAAGGACAATAAGGGCTTTAACAGAAACAGAGAGAAGTCTGATTTTAACAAAGAAAAATCAGATTCTAAGAATGATTCAAGGGCAACTGTAGCAACACCACCCTTGATCGAGAGGTTTAATGATCTATCAGTGCGGCTTTGCTTCTACCGCAAAGGTCCTTTTATGACGCCAATCACGATTGTCCTTTTGAGGCCCATAAGGCAAATCGAGTGATGTGGGTGTATTATGAGGATTCGGAGTCAGATAATTCCGAACAGCAGGAGAGTTCTGAGGAGTCAGAGTCAGAGGCTTCAGAGCCTAAGACAGAGACAGAGTCAGAGCTTCAGATACAGGAGGCACGCCTATCTAGCATTCAGCAGGAGGGCTCATTCAGGATTCGTGGAGTGTTGGCGGGACAGAGAGTCATTACCCTTCTTGATACAGGAGCCACACACAATTTCATCGATGCTAGATTTGTTGAGAAACGCGGACTCAGCACTGAGGAGTTCGAAGGCATTAGGGTTAAGGTGGCCGACGATTACACTCTTAGGTGTGAACGCATGATCAAGGATCTCCCCTTACGCTTGAACAATTATGAGTTCAAGGCTGATTACTACGTAGTGAACATGGGAGACATTGATTTGGTCTTGGGCATGAAGTGGCTTCATCTACTGAGAAAGTCACCTTCGCCCCAAGGACATGGAGATCCATGGATGTTGATGGGAAGACACACATCCTAAAGGCAATTCGGGACAGCAACATCAAAACAATTTCTTTTCGTCGGATGGAGAGGCTCATGCGACACGACATGGTAGAGTGGGCTGCCGAGTGCACATTAGCACCTATACAGGAGGGACAGCAGAAGACTGAATATCATCCCGACATATAGCAGTTGAGAATCAAGCATGATAAGGTATTCAATGATATTCCTCCAGGGAGACCTCCAGACAGGGGCATTGAGCATATTATTGAGCTTGAGGAGGGCGCTAAGCCCATTATGATTACGCCCTATAGACATCCTAAGAGGCTGAAAGATGAGATCGAGAAAATGATCAAGGAGTTACTTGCTATGGGTCACATTCGACCTAGCAAATCACCATTCGCTTCTTCGGTTGTTTTGGTAAAGAAGAAGGATGGCACCTTATGCATGTGCATTGACTATAGAGTCCTGAATAAGAGGACGATCAAAAACAGGTATCCAATACCTCGTATAGACGAGCTTATTGATGAGCTCCATGGTGCATGTTACTTCACTAAAATTGACTTAAGGTCAGGGTATCATCAGATCAAGGTTCGTGAGCAGGACATCGAGAAGACTGCCTTCCGTTGTCATTGTGGGCACTTCGAGTTTGTAGTGATGCCATTTGGGCTCACTAATGCGCCAGCTACATTTCAGTCCACGATGAACAGGGTTTTTCATTCACTGCTGAGGAGATTCGTATTGGTCTTCTTCGATGATATCCTTATTTACAGCAGGACTTGGCAGGAGCATTTGGCTCACCTGGAGACCATGTTGAGTATTCTGTTGAGGGAGTCCTTGTACGCCAAGGAATCCAAGTGTGATTTGGGGATGACCGAATTGTTATATTTAGGTCACATTATCAGTGCAGAGAGAGTGCGGATGGATCCTGAGAAGATCCGCGCTATTATAGACTGGCCGACTCCGGCAAACCTTACACAGCTACGAGGATTTCTAGGTTTGTGTGGGTTCTATCGCAGATTCGTGAATGGTTATTCACGACATGCAGCCCCTATGACAGATTTATTGAAAAAGGGTGCATTTTGTTGGACTCCTGAGGCACAGGAGTGTTTTATGAGGTTTAAGGAGTTGATGACTACATGCCCTGTTTTGGCACTACCGGACTTTTCGAAGCCTTTTGAGCTTCAGTGCGATGCATCAGGTGAGGGCATTGGAGCGGTGCTTATGCAGGACAAGCACCCTATTGTATATGAGAGCCGTAAACTCAGAGGGCCAGAGAGACTCTACAGCATTTATGACAAGGAGATGCTCGCTATAATGCATACCTTAGCAAAATTTAGGCAATATCTTGTTGGTAGCAAATTTTGCATCAAAACTGATCACAACAGTTTGAGACACTTCCTAGGGCAGCGAGATCTCAATGATCGTCAGCAGAAGTGGGTGAGCAAATTGCAGGCATATGACTTTGATATCTCGTATATCAAAGGTACACAGAATGTAGTAGCTGATGCTCTTTCACGCAGGCCATATTTGAGCTCTATGGTTCACATTTCAGAGGATTGGAGGCATATGATTGTGGCAGAGTATGCCAAGGATACTTGGGCCTCCAACATTGTTGTTGAGGATCAACGATTATTACCCGGAAAAGAATGCCAGAATGACTTGATCATTTACAAGAACAAGATTGCTTGGTCCTAGGTTCGTAGGTGAAGACATTATCACAAAGTAGCCTTCATGATGTACCCATCAAGTAGACATCCCTTGCATTTCAAAACCTACGCATGATTCCGGAGAGATCTACATGGAAAGGACTGGCGTATGTTCTTCATCACGGCGTGATGCCTCCGCTTGTCGCTGGTAACAAGTGGTGAGAAATGCATCTTGGCAGTGATTATTGTAGCCATCTCGATTCCCCCGGCTGTGAAGTGAATGCCCACGATGGACTTTATTACGGGCTGCCTAAAGCCCTGTGGGCTTAGATTGCATATATGTAGTTGTGATCGCTATCAAGTATGCCCACTTTTTCCGATACTACTACCTACATAACTACATTAAAAGGCAGGCTCCTCCGGTGAGGGTATTCGTATCACATGGGTTGCCTGTGAGCACAGTGAGCTACGTAGATAGTCGGGTTCTTGAGTCACTTCTCGCAGAGGTATTCGGGACTGTGGGACCGAGCACTAAGCACTCAGCTACCACCGCATGCATGTGGGCACGGAGATAGTGAATAAGGGTGAAGGTTACCTGTGAATTATATTGTGGCAGCGTATGCTGGTCAAAATGGATCACCCAGCGGTGCAATTCATATGACTATTCGTATGTCCCTCATGGCGCAGGCGGGTATGAGGCGCCGCGTTTTCTAGATTTGCTACTGAGTGACAGTAGAGTGCCGAGTGCTGGAGACTTGTTGCAGGAGAGTCAGGATACTATGCGGGCTCTCAAGGAAAATATTGCCAAGGCACAAAATCAGCAAAAGCAGTACGCAGATCAGAAGAGAACTGAGAGGCATTTTGAGGTGGGTGACATGGTTTATCTTATGCTGCAGCCCTACCGTCAGTCCACTCTTAGAAGAGGGCCGAGAAGCTTGCTTTTATATCATCTTTGTGATCCTGAGGCGGTTGGAGGTGGCTTATGAGCTTGAGCTCGGCCGAGCAGGTACACAATGTTTTTCATGTATCACGCTCAAGAAGGCTGGGACACCGTAGGTACCTTTCCATTTCTACCTCCTTAGATGATGAGGAAAGTTGATTTTAGTACCTGAGTCTATCCTGGAGTACAGAGAGAGACAGTTGCGGAGGAGGACTATCAGGGAATATTTGGTGAAATGGAGAGATTTGCCAGTGGAGGATGCTACATGGGAGAGCGAGGATATTCTGCAGCATCCGAGTTGAGATTGCTCGGAGACGCAATTTCGTGAGGGGTTAATTGTCCCTTCCGTTGACATCTCTCGAGTACAGGATTAGTTTGATGCGACCCTCGTAGGCTGATAGGATGTATAGAGGGTCTTGATGGAGCTTGGCTTGGCTTCTGCCAATGGCTTCAGTTGGCAGAGTTTGATCAGTTGGCTTTCGTTCGGGCTTATTCGGACACTTTTAGCCTGAGTTGCTATTTTTAGCAGTATTTGGCACTCAGCGAGGGACCCCTGCTATTTTTAGCAATGTGGATTGATCACGTGCAGAATCACTTCCTTATTCGTCAGCTTCAGACGGCTCGTGCATCGGGTAAATATTGAGAGAGATATTAATATTTAATTGATTTAATTAAATATTAATTATTGGGGCTTATAATATAAAGTTATAGTATTTCAAATATTATAACTTAAGTGATTTGGCTGAAGGGGCCACCCAACATGGGAAAGGGCCATTTGAGATTATATTTATAATCAAAAATTTCATCGAAGACTATTGAAAGAATTAAACAAGAAAAGTCGAACTATTTTAATGATCCCTATTTTTAAGGAAATCGCACTTTTCAGTGAGTATAAGGTTTTGCTTTGAAATTCAAGCTCATTATGTTATTGAGTTATTGAAAATTGATCAAGTTTCGTCCAGAGCACGGAAGCCAAGGGTTTCAGTCTCAGAGCATTGGGGAACGAGCCATCTCCAGTGAAAGCAATTCAGAGGTTGTGAAATATCATCCGATTTATTGCCAGGCAAGAGATTTATTCATTCAGAAGAAATTACAGAGCATCACACACAAGAAATATTCAGGGTTTTGGCTGAGGAATACATCCAGAAGGGTTTCATTTACCTAGGCGCCTATTACCTAAGTTCCAGACAGAGCACATTTGAGCCGTACTTTTATTGATTGCTGCTGTCACAGCCGTACCATCATCACAGCAGGGCCGTACCAGCAATAAAGAGCCGTATTTTTTATGTCAGGTGATTCGCCTTCCTTTTGGGCAGTTCAATCTCACCAATAGGGGCGCAGTAGCTGTCAGATCCACATGCAGTCTTCAGACAGAGGGAGAAACTGGAATTATTGAAGGTCGTACCTTTCATCATTACATCAAGAGGGCTGCAAATCAGGTTTTTGATCTGATATTTCTATATTGTTTTATCTGCATGCCAGAGATCTTATACTGTAATCATCTGAAACAAATAATAAGATCATTGATGAATCATTCCAAGGGTATTCTGCTTCTGTATTTATTTATTTGAATTTATTACAAATTCTTTGCAAAATCGCATTCTTTATTATTCATGCAAAAACATCAAAAAAATCAAAATACAAACAAAACTACCAAAAAACAGTCAGATTCAGAAAACGGGGAAACAAGGGTTTCTACAGTCTTGTATGCGGCATGGGCAGGCAGTCACAGTGTTAGAATTCCAGCTTGATCATATTCCGCCAATCTCAGTTCAGGAAGTTGAGGCCGTGCTTGCCAGATTCATGGATTTTGCAGCCAAGGAGGAGAGCGGAAATGCCCTTTTGGATGATGACCTTCTGGAAGATTGATAGTGGACATTAATTACCTTTGCTATTTTGGGAGTAAGTGGGAATCTTTTGATTCATTTATTGTACCACTCCCTATTCTGGCAGTTTTTAGGGTTAGGGCTGATGTGGCTTGATCTAAGCCCTCCATTTGATTGTAATCTAAGCCGTCCATTGTACTGGGCTGTCTATAAAAGGGGCATCCCCCCTCATTTGTACCTCAGTAGAAATTAGACACTAGATCAGAGACTAGAGCAGAGAGACTAATAGTTGATAGCTTAGCATAGTTTGGAGGAGAAGGAAAGTTTTCCCTTGAAAACTTTGTAAGAGATTGTTGTGAAAACTATCATAATAAAAAAAGCTTTCATTGATGGTGAATTCGTTTTTGTTATGAGTAGCTAGCGAGATTTCTTCATCCCTTCTACTTCAAGTAGTAGCTTAAATTAGAGTAATTTTTATTTTCATCCAAGTAGATGTTAGCTGTGGATTCGTGGTGTTGATTGAGGCAGCTTCGTTTTAGTCCATACCACTAGTAGCTTGCTGACGGCAAGTTTTCCTTGTGTGGTCAATTGGAAAACATTTCAAACTTAACTTCGATCATGATTCACATGTTTGTATGTGTCGTCCTGATGGTATTTGCATGTTGAGTTGTAATCTGAATACCTTTCGTTGCTCCCTTGAAGATTGCACCGACTTTGTGGAGGTTGTGCAAAGCGAGGCGAAGCAAAGTCTGGTTGAAGTTTGCCGAAATTGATTCCACATCCCATCTCTAGATAGAACATAAATTTCTAATCTCTGCAACCATTCAATTCAGTTTACTTTTAGTTAGTATTAGGAAATACATACCTCATCGCCAAATCATTCACATCGCACGAAAATCCCCTTCCATCGTTAACCTGCTGGCAGCTGCTAGAAACTTGTAAACAATTGTGTAAGTCCCCTTGTGAAAACAACAAATCACAATGAACTAACTGAGGGTATTCCATTGCATTGAAGGAACCTTCGAGTTGAACGTACGATCTCTCTCGCAATCTTAGCGTACAGAATATTTTGATTAAATGAGAATGGAGTAGCCTTTGGATACTTTGTTCTCCTGATTGGTGCAGTCACAAAAATCACATCAACAAGTTGGCAACTAATGATGGGCATCCACAAGTTGAAAAAGATGAGCTTGAATTCAATGAAGACACCGACGAAAGGGATGAAGAAAATATTGTTGAGAACAGCAGTCCATTATCTTCACATGATTTGGATAATCATAAGGTGATAGATAATTTCTATGAGGGTGTGCGATGTTTTGTGAGTAGTAATCATCAAAGGCACTTTGATAATGAGCATGAGTGGATTCAAGGATGAATTCTTCACATGGGAAGTGTGGACTCAAGGAGATTTCTTCATTGTTGGCTTCAAGGTGTCAATAAAACAAGTCCTGGTAGCTGCTGGTAACTTCATTGCAACAACAAAGAGTGAAGATTCCAAACTTATTACTCATTAAGTTTGGGAGAAAGATGGACCAAAACAAATTATTTATGTTCTTGACAATCCATCTCTTGGGTTGAGTGATGTTTTGGCTCATCCTAGTCCTTTGGGGGAATGGGAATTGAGTACAACATTTGTTATGTGCTCCATTGATGTTGATGTTTTCATGGATGGGCTACATGGGTTTATGAAAGAAGACACTAACTTCTTGAGTTTGCATTTTGCTTTGATTAGCACTTGGAGAAGTGTTGTGTCCTCTTGCATTGGAGAACATTTTCAGTTGGGTATCCACGCTTGGAATCCTCAACATGGATTAATGGAGATTGTTACAAGTAGAAAGAGGAATCATTGGAGAGAAAAGGGTTCAATTTTCAGATTCTTTGATGTTGTCCCCATCCTTATTAACCATTCGATTGTTCCCTTTGCACATCATCCGATGGATTGGGGATATATTTCAAACAAAAGATGGTTTTATTTTGGGTTGGAGTTCCTTGAGAGGATGTTTCCAGCCTTGGGCATGAGCAGTTGTGATATTATAGATGCTGATTTCCATTTTTGCGGCAATTTTACAACTCCTTGCATGCTGATTTTCCTAAAATTGGACTTTGAGAGGTTCATTTAAGTTTTCATAGGCAGCTAGTACATTCATTTTTCCTCTTCACAATATTTTTTCAGTGATGGTCTATGGCCTCAAAAGTGGGAAATGATGTTTCATAGTGATTCGGATCAGAATTGGATAGTGTTTAAGTTCTTTTCCAGTGGCTTTCCTTGTACAATCTCTTGCACTAGTGTTTGGGGCAGTGAACCCTTGCTTGATTTGGTTCAACCTTTTGAGACTTTGGTGGAAGTTTTCATAAATTTTCTTAATATGTCAAAATTACTCAAGGGAGGTATTATACGTCCTTGTGGAGTTTTGAGGATGCGTGCTAGGACTTTGCAAAGAGTTGTTTTTCCCTTTGCAATTAGCTATGATGGAAACACACTTGTTGTGGTGACTCGATTTGTTGCTTTGAGGAGTTATGT